>CM050421.1:32070565-32073065 GCA_027564155.1 Gymnocypris eckloni scoliostomus
GATGTTAGCATGTTGCTAGCATGATTAGCATGTTGCTTGGCATGATTTTAGCATGATTAGCATGTTGCTAGTATGTTGCTAGCGTGATTAGCATGTTCTTGCATGTTGCTGCATGATTTTAGCATGTTGCTAGCGTGATTAGCATGTTGCTAATGTGATTAGCATGTGACTAGCATGTTGCTAGCATGATTAGCATGTTGCTAGCGTGTTGTTAGAATGATTAGCATGTTGCTAGCATGATTAGCATGTTGCTAGCATGATTAGCAGTATTCTAAGCATGTTGCTAACATGATTTTAGCATGATTAGCATGTTGTTCTTTGGCATGTTGCTAAGATGATTTTAAGATGTTGCTGGCGTGATTAGCATGTTGCTAACGTGATTAGCATGTGACTAGCATGTTGCTAACATGATTAGCATGTTGCTAGCGTGTTGTTAGAATGATTAGCATGTTGCTAGCATGTTTAGCATGTTGCTAGCATGTTTGCTAGCATGATTTTAGTATGATTAGCATGTTCTTGGCATGTTGCTGCTGGCGTGATTAATGTTCTTGCGCATGTTGCTAGATGATTTTAGCATGTTGCTGGCGTGATTAGCATGTGACTAGCATGTTCTAGCATGTTGCCAGCGTGATTAGCATGTTGCTGTGATTAGCATGTTGCTAGCATGTTGCTGGCGTGATTAAGCATGTTCTTTAGCATGTTGCTAGCATGATTTTAATGATTAGCATGTTCTTGCATGATTTTAGCATGATTAGTATGTTGCTAGCATGTTGCTAGCGTGATTTTAACATGATTAGCATGTTGCGGCATGTTCTTGCTACATATTTAGCATATTCCTAGCATGATTAGTGTTGCCAGCATGATTTGCAAGTGACTAGCATGTTGCTAGCATAGATAGATAGATAGATAGATAGAAAGAGTCAATAGATCATTTCCTATGTAAAAGTTTCAACCTATATGCTATTTCATGGGCCGTCCCCACGTAAGTCTATGGGACAATTTTGGGGGCTCTTGCGCCTAGGTAAAACTTATACCCCACTGCGGGGTATGTTCTCGCTCAGCTTGATAGCCTCTTCAAATGTTGTGATTCACAAGTTTCTACGAAATTCTCGCTCTGCGCTACAACCCGTCGAAGTTTGCCGCCATGCATTGTCGATGCGTTTTTTTGCGCGGTTTTTCGCTAATTGTACGATTAGCATAAACCCGATCGCTTAGAAAAGATATAGCACACCCCGCGAGATCAGTCTGAAGATTTGGGCTGAGTTTGGAGTCTGTAGAGTTAAAGCTCTAGGAGGAGTAGCAGTCAGAAATTTAGTCTCGTAAGAATAATAATAATAAGTATAAGTTTAAATAGAATATCAGTAAGTTGGCTTTCCCAAGCCAACTTAATAAATGTAATAATAATAAAATAATAAAGCTACTTTGTGATAATTGATAAATTGATGTTATAAACATTGTGTTAAAAATATAATTATATAATATACAATTAATTCAGAACTAAACAATTGATTTTGAAGGGGATTTTCTACACTGAACAAAATTATAAACTCAACACTTGTTTTGCCCCATTTTTCATGAGCTGAACTCAAAGATCGAAGACTTTTTCTATGTACACAAAGATCATCTCGGCAAAGGAGAAGTGCTCACTAACACAGATTTAGACAGATTTGTGAACAATATTTGAGAGAAATAGGACTTTTGTGTTCATAGAAAAAGTCTTCGATCTTTGAGTTCAGCTCATGAAAAATGGGGCAAAAACAAGTGTTGATTTTATAATTTTGTTCAGTATATTTCATGACTAAATATTACCAGTTAATCATTACTGCTGCAATTTAAACTGTTGAAATGTTTGAAATAGCATGCACACTTTGGCATTTATTACTGTGAGATGTAATATTCTAGATTCTGTGAGTTGGTGTCATATTTGCTTGGACTTCTCTCTGTGTGTCAGTGGTCTGGTGATTGCGATGGTGGTCAGCGTTCTCTTCCTGCTGCTGCTGCGTTTCACGGCGCCGGTTCTCATCTGGATTCTCATCGTCGGCGTTCTGGCGGTCGGTGCCTTCGGTACGATGACCAGTGTGTTTATTAAACGCTTCTCTTAACTTGTTACACTGATTTATAACCAGGTATGACAGCATCAAGTGATGCATCTCATATCAGAGATTTCAGCCGTGAGAAACAATGTGCATCTGACGTGTTTTCTGTCTTTTGTTCAGCTCAGATTGAGTGAAATCTCACTGAAACATCACATGCTTTAATAATGTACTAGACGCAGAACCTGATTTTACCAAGTGCGACATGTTCCTGGGTCAACATCTTTGTTGACCCTGGAACAACATTGTTATTAACCAATCAGATTTGAAGAACAAGTCAGTAGTTTTTGTGAAGTTTAGGCTTACAATCAGTGTTTGTTGCTTGTATATCAGTGTCATTCATCTATAATTTCCTCTGATTTTAGTGATTACTCGTGTAAGTTTAGGTTTAGGGAAATGGTCAAGAT
>CM050421.1:32083065-32085565 GCA_027564155.1 Gymnocypris eckloni scoliostomus
TAAAACTGTATTTTGTTTAAATACATGAATTCAGTTGTTTGAGAGTTTTGAACGAGATGTACAGTTGAATCAGGCAAATGTTTCGTTTTATAAAGCGTGTGTGTGTGTGTGTGTGTGACAGACGGTGGTGTTCGGTGCGTATCTGATCGCTCACGGCTTCTTCAGTGTGTATAACATGGGTGTGGACACACTCTTCCTGTGTTTCTGTGAGTATCACACACATATATAACGTCACATGTACTGAATATAGTTTGAGGTGTTGTGTTTGTCCTTCAGTGGAGGATCTGGAGCGTAATGACGGCAGTCCACAGAAACCATACTTCATGTCCAAGAACCTGATGAAGATCCTCAACAAGAAGAACAAAGCACCCAAGACTGGCTGATGATGATGATGATGATGATGATGACGAGGGTTTCTGACTTCATTCTCAAGCACCGTCACTTTCAGATCCCAGTGAATCCATGTACAGACGCTTTTAAACATTTTCTTTTTATCTTTAGACATGTTACTGAGAATATCTGATGTCAACAGAATCTATGTAGTGTACCTCGTGAATCACCAAAGATTAATGACCAGTGATTTTATATTATTGTTGATTTTTTGGCCAAAGCAAATGCAAGAAACATGGATGAAGATGTCTGTGAGCCAAAGCATTTATTATTATCATTATAGTAATATAAGTGGTTTATGTTTTTAATATGCGAGATGTGCACAGTGAAGCTATATTGCACATACAAATGATTTTTTGGTGCAGATTAATAACTAACGATCTGTTCTTCCAAGACGTTTTTAAAGCTATAATATATGAGAATATCTGAATATCCATAAACCCGAACGAAAGCCGTCGTTTTGAATGTTTTTATAGTGCATGCTCTGTTCACATTTTATATGATTTTCTGTTCAGTTATGTGTGATTTAGTGTAAACAGATATTTATTTAAAGACATAGATTTAATATAAATGTTGCATATTACCGAGTGCTTGTTGATGGAAAATAACAGCTGAGTTTATTCACAGAACTGAAATAATTCACTTGAAACAAGCAGCGGCTAATGGAATAAAAAACTAAAGTCTGGAATACAATGATTGAAAATGATAGACTTAAAATAAAAACTATTGTAATCAAGTCTGACAATGACATCAAATAAAACAGTGCTAAACATTATCATGTTGTGGTTTTGTTTAGAAACAGACAGATTGTGTAATAAAATAAATAAATATACATAATAGCTTGGTTTTGTCAAATGCTTCCTGCAACTCCAAACCAGCAGAACCGGTTTCAGTGGGCATTATAAAACCGGATTATAGTCGCTCGAGGCTGCAGTTATAATATAACTCTTTATAAAAACAGACATATCACATGACCTCATTCTGACTTCAGCTTCAGCACAATACAGCTGGTGATATCACATCTTAGTATTATTTCCAGCAAATTACACACAACAGTGTGACATCTCAATTATATATATATATATATATATATATACACACACACACACTCACCGGACACTTTATTAGGTACACCTGTTCGATTGCTTGTTAACACATATTGCTAATCAGCCAATCACATGGCAGCAACTCAATGCATTTAGACATCTAGATGTGGTGAAGACGACTCGCTGAAGTTCAAACCGAGCATCAGAACGGGGAAGAAAGGGGATTTAAGAGACTTTGAACGTGGAATGGTTGTTGGTGCAGACGGACTGGTCTGAGTATTTCACAAACTGCTGATCTACTGGGATTTTCACACACAACCATCTCTAGGGTTTACAGAGAATGGTCTGAAAAAGAGAAATATCCAGCGAGCGGCAGTTGTGTGGATGAACATGCCTTGTTGATGTCAGAGGTCAGAGGAGAATGGACAGACTGGTTAGAGATGATAGAAAGACAACAGTAACTCAAATAACCACTCGTTACAACCAAGATCTGCAGAATACATCTCTGAACACACAACACATCGAACCCTGAAGCAGATGGACTCCAGCAGCAGAAGACCACACCGGTCTCTTGTTGAATCTGTGCCACGAAGAATTAAGGCAGTTCTGGGGGTCCAACCCGGTACTAGCAAGGTGTACCTAATAAAGTGGCCAGTGAGTGTAAACACACACACACACACACACTGCAAACATCACACCGATTGTATTAAATGTTTATTTCTCAAGTGCCAGAGAACAGGCCACACCCACTTTATTTTCTGCTCCATATGCACAATAATTATATGCAATTTAGCTTTTATGGCAAAAAAAAAAGACTTGTTAGAAACATAATTAACCAGCGATATGCAAAAAGGAAAGACTAACCAGAGCAATTTCAACTAAAGTCACCCAAAATCATCCAGAATCAAGAGATTCTGAGCTTAAACTCCGCCCATTTTATGCCCAGCAGCTGTCAATCAACATGACCCGCGCTGTGACATTATACAAGTGGGCGCGGTCACAGTAGGTCCAAACCGGCCAATCACTTTGCAGAAAGAGGAAATCAACAGAAATGTTCTTGTTCA
>CM050421.1:32090565-32258065 GCA_027564155.1 Gymnocypris eckloni scoliostomus
CTCAGATACTGACCTGATGAAGACACGGCCAACTGCAGGAGGAGCAGACGAACCAGGAAAAAGAGAAAGAGGGGAACATTTGTTTTTAAAATAGCAATAGAATTCATGGTAAGAAAACTCTTCCAGAAGCATCTGGCAAAATACATCCATCCATCCCATCTGCATACATTTCTGAGAAAGTTGTGAACATGAATTATGGTGAATCTCATTAATCCTGGAGAACATGTCTAAAAAAATATTCACCCAAAAGAAAATACATTATGATTTATATATATATGGAAATTATTCTAAATTATTTTTTTAATGGAAAAATATTACAAATATTACTATATATATAAAACTAAATGCGCTGTAATATTTTTCCATGGCAGTAAATTACTTAACAATTAATTAAACATTTCCCTCATTTCAGTTCTTATTGCTGTAATGACAAAAATATTGATATATTATCACCGTAATAAAAGAGAATATAAATACAACTCAATGTACTTAATCATTTATGGGATGAATGTTTGTAATCAACATGAAAATACTTTCACTGATGCTTCACTGAAATCATTTTTAGGTAAAAAAATTAACATTTTATGTAATTTCAGTAACTTAGGTTTACTTTATAATTTCATGAAAAAAAATTAATTCGAATAATCATGTTCAAATGTGAGCATCAAAATACAACCAGCAGCTTCTGAAGAACATGTATTTGTCCATCTCTCAATCTTTGTACTGCATTATACAGTGTGTTTTGATACAGAGCTTTGATCGTAAAACTAAAGCATTTCAATATTATCTTACTAAGTAATTTTCATTGAAATAATTTTCAAAAAACATTTTATTCCATTACTCACTGTTTTTATGTTGATTTTGAGATAAAATAACCCATGTTTTACTGAGATTCAATATCTCAGAGTAAAAGTTCAAAACTGTCATAGGTGTACAGGTCACGTCAGCCTATTTAAGTGTATAAAACATCATTAATGCTATACTAATATTATATAAGATAAGACAGGAAGCAGTTGTGCAGCTGATGCAGATGGGTTTGTTGTCCAAATACTAAATATCTAACAGATGTTTGTCATGCACACAATCACAAACACACTCCAAAACATCTGCATATCTACAAAACAAACACACGTTTGACATGAATGAAAGCTCACGATTACTCACACACACACACACACACACACACACACACACACACACACACACAGACACACACACACACACACAGACACAGACACACACACACACACACACACACACACACACACACACACACACACAACACACACACACACACACGACACACACACACAGACACACACACGCACACACACACACACACACACACACACACACACACACACACACACACACACACACACACACACACACACATGCACACACACACACACACACACACACACACACACAGACACACACACACACACACACACACACACACACACACACACACACACAGCACACACACACACACACACACACACACACACACACACACACACACACACACACACACACACACACGCGCACGCACACACACACACACACACACACACACACACACACACACACACACACACACACACACAGTGTGCATCTATTCTTACTCCTCCATTACGGCCTCAATCCTTCAGTAGAGTCTAATCTCTCATTAACCCTATAATCTCACACTAACGGCACAGATACTACACAAAACACACTCTGCTGTAAGTTTGACAGAAAACAACCTGCTTTAATTGAATTAACTCATCAGACACATGCAGGGACTTTTACATTTGTTTGGGACACGTCTCAGCAGATGATTCTGATTTCTATCTGTCGTTCTAGTATTTCTTTCAGGAATAAACCTGAAAGACTGCTGATAAACATCACTGTCTCACACAACACAAATATCACACCAGAACGATGGGTTTATTTACTTCCAGTTTAGTTAACTCTATACACGGTAGCATAGGCCTCTAAATCATAAAAATCCTCAAAACTTTGCTGACAAACCTGTTGCATGCAGTCTGCTTCATCTGATTGATAGTTCAGACTTTATAACAAGTAAAATAACTTTAGTGTAATTGTACAAATGTCCACATTCAGCTTGTGTTCACGCCTTTTGCTGACAAATCAAATTTTGTGAATAATATTTAAAGATGCACACTTACTGGATTGAAGCAACTTACCATTATCCATATATCATTTATTTGAAAAAAACATGTTCAAATATGATCATCAGGCATTTGGGGAATATTAATTTGTTCATCTCTCATCTATTTTTCTCCATATTTTCACTCTTTTAAACTACATGAGCCATAAAGTCTGATGTATTGTATTAAATATAATACAATATATAAAACACATTTGCAAATGTTGACTAAAAGTTTAATAAAATGTCCCAAACAGCACAATAAAACACTCATGTCAATCATCTCAAACTGTCCCAACAAACATTTACTGTGGTAACCAGCATTTACACCACAACACAACACCACACCACACCCAAACAAAGAGATGAGGCAATGTAACACAATATGCTACTACCGTAATATCATTGAAAATGAACGCAGGAGCTTGTTCAGAATATTTAAGTTACTATAGTAATCATAACTGAAGTTAATGTCCTTACAAGAAGTACTATGGCGGAACCATAGTTCATTAATACCATGGTACTATACCATAATCACACACCCGAAGCACACATAACGTTAGTTACGTTTACTCTAGAAACAGTAACTATGGTATTATTATGTTATGATTGTGAATTAAGGGTTGAAAAATAAGACCGATTCTTCCCTGTCAACATGTCAAGCTGTCAATCAATCAATCATTGTGCTTTCTCCTGAAACGTTGTGCTTGTATTGCTGCAGTTTTGCGTGAGTAACGTAAATAACAAACAGGTGAAACTAGCCTTGGTTACTGAGGTAAAGGGTCTGTCTCGTGTCAAACTGTCAGTCATACTGAGTGTGTTTAATGCTTAGCCTGCACTCACTCATACTGTTATGATCGATTATCGATAGGTTGTACCAGAACAGATGTCCGCAGAGGCTGATGACCGCGTCTCGCGCGGTGTCCAGGCAGATGTTGCACTCGAAGGTGGCTCGATCTCTGTCCCGCTCGCCTTCCGCGCCTCCCCCCGGCCCTGCTCCGCCTCCACTGCCCGGGACACCCGCTCCTCTGGCGGCCGCGCCGTCACTCGAGCTCCGCTGCTGCTCTGCGGCCTCCATCCTCTTTCGCTCGCACTCACTCACTGCGCGTACTCTCCTGCGTATCGCTCGCGCGGACGTGACACCACGCCATTCACCAGCCCCTCCCACAAGAAAGCACTTCCGCTTTGCGACGAATGGCGTGGTATGAGCAAGTCTTGTTGCAAACACGTGACTAAATAGTTTTAGTGCAACAATATTTTGAAACGCGCTCATTATCGGAAAATACTAAGGCGAGGAAAACACTAACTTGCTGTGCCTTTTTCAGAATTCCCCTGTGAAATTATTACTTTCAATATATTTATAAATTTGCTTGATTTTCTGTTATCTGTTTTTTTTTTATCACTTTAGATTATAATAGCTCCCCCCGGCTGTTATCTGTGTACTTTGTTATATTTCTTGATATTATGTTGTATTGTATTTACATTTGATATTGGTTAATAAAAAAGTTAGAGCTTGGGAAACTACGCCACTGCGCGTTGCATTCTGGGTAGCCAGCCGCCATGTTTTAGGTAACGCTCATCAGTCGTCAGGATATTAGCATTTGCGAAAATAAACAGGAACAATGATGGACCGAACGTCGATTAAGTGCAAGATTCCATATCGAGAAAAACTGAACAAGGAAGCAAAGTTGCGGTACTTAGAAAAAAATCAAGATAATCAGCTAATTCGATCCGTACACACACACAGAGTGGTCCGACATTACGAGCTAACGTACTGCACCCAACCTTCCCTGACGTATTTTCATGCCTTGTTTGTGGTGTCAGTGCAATGAGTGCATACACATTTGATCAGTTTAAAAACTATACATCTGCTATTCACAAACGGCTGGGTGCAGGACCTTCAGATTTTCTGTGTCAACGATCAGAAAACGGTTGTTCGCACAAAGGTATGTATCAAGGGCCGTTTCTAGCCAATTTGACGCCCTAGGCAAAATCACTATTGCCCCCCCAAATAATAATATATACATATTTTTTTTTTCTTGTCACATTCAACTTTTTTTTCATAGTAACGACACTAATTTGTGGAGATTGAGTTCCACAAATCTGAATGTATTATATGTAAATTGACTTGAGATAAACATTTTGCACAGTTTATTATCTGTAATATCATTGTGCTGCAACTAGATGCCTGTATAGCCCTATGTACCAATCCCTAGTTGCTAAGACATTGCACATAAATCACACATACATACATACATTTTATTACATTTGGATTTGGATACATGTTTAGATACTATAAATGGCAACTTTTTGTCTTCGTCTGTTTTTTGTTCAATTATTTTGTTGTTGTTGTTGCTTGAAACATTGATTTAAAGTGTCAGTTATTGCATTACTACTTCAATCAAACCTATAAAACCTTTTGTTTCCCCAAACTACATATAAAAGCCTGATCAGTAGCATAAAAGTAATCAATGCAGCTATTAATCCTTTGCTACTCATTAACACGTGAACTGTCTCTTTAAATAACGTGACGCTCTGCGCTCATGTGTATGACGCTGCTCGCAGTAAGTGCTGTGTTAGAAGTGAATTAATTGATTCAGCATTTCGACACCTCCGTAAGGATGCATTAAACTCGACAAAGTGGTTTAATAAAGGATGTATTGATCTAGTGAATTAGCGAATTTTACTATACCAAAATTTTTTTAATTGGCTGTTAAAGTTTATATGACAATATTACGCTGATTCTTTATCAATGCATTGGCGCAATATCACACACCTTTTGGACAAATCCTGCAACATGATTTACACAAATACTGCCTAAACAAAATACTGATTTTGTGCACTTTATTTACTAGACCAATATTTTTTATTGGCCTTTGAATTTAGCTTTACTGCATGGCAATGAAAAGCGTTAGCTTGCCAAAGCACCGATAAAGCCCATTGATCTAATGCGTTGATGAGCGTTTCAAATGCAAGAATCAGGCAGCATTGACAGCGCTCTGCTCCAATGGCATACAGGCATCGTCAGATTGACAGTACTCTAGCCCTGCGGTTTTCAACCTTTTAGGACATGTTTATTGTGTGAACAGTTTTCTACCCTATAGCTTAGCTTGCGTTTTAATTAGAGTTTTAGTAATTACAGTTTAGCAGAATTAAAATAACACTTCCAGAGCACACACCAAAGACATTTTAATATAAGCTTATTGAAGCAAACCACTAAATTAAAGCATGCTGAGAATGATTTGAAAAGTAATATTTATTTTTGATTATTTTATTTAGTTACTGTTGGTTTTGTTTTGTTTTAGTTTTTCATATATTTTGACATTTTTATTATTCTCTTTCTTGCCTAAATGCCTTTATTTTCATCAAATAAAGTTATTAATATGACATATTTTACAGTTTAAGCATGTATACAACATTTCTTATATTTAAACTAAGCATTTTTAGAAGCAAAAGTAAAACATTTCATAGTTGGAAAAAGACAGATGCGGCTCGTTAAGGTGACTTGGTTTGGTTTGCATTAAATACAATGGGTTTATAGATTAAATGAAACAAAACTATATTTGACCAAAAAAAGGCTACAATCTTAGCCTTACAATCTTACAATGACATTTATGAATGTATATTATGATGTTTTGCATGTAGAGTAGCCTATTGACGGCGCTCAGTGGGGGCGTCGCATGATTTTGAAGCAAAGTTCATTTAGATTTAGAGTAACTAAGGGGGGATAACTTGTTGATATGAGTGCAATAATTCCAAACGAATGCCCAAAAGATAAACTAAAAATCTCAGCCCTTTTGCCGCCCTGGCCTAGACGACTGAGTTCGCCTATATGCACGCGCCTCAAACCACACGAAAAAGAGGCTGGCAGCACAATCTGGGAGGTAGCACAATCTGAGCGGGTACAAATCGTCAGAACACCGGATCCGGATCAGGATTGCTTGTTCCGGCACAAATTCAGCCCTGATTAAGGCTACACTGCACCTTTACCGTTTTGTATGTTGTATGTGTTTTATTGTAAACTGCACACCTTTACCTCAGTGTTATGATGCAAAAATAAAGACATATAGAATTTATACTTTTGTCTTTTATTATTGTAACGTGCTGAACACTGATAATGCAAAATATGCTGTTCATAGGTAACATGTTAAATGTAAGACTGTAAAATCAATTACTCCCATCCAAAATAAAAGTTAAGATGTTTGTGTCTGTGTACATATACATGCATAAGTGTGTATACTGTACAGCTCTAGTTTAATGCCATAGCATAGTTCAGGTTTCATAACAAGGCTGGGGCATATATTAGTCAAGGCACAGCATACTGTCACGATCTTGTCCAGGAACGTCTTTACTGTCACGGATCACTCAGGGAAACAATGAAGATCCTAGTGCAGCATTTATTTAAGAGTTCAAAAACAAACAGCAAATACAGAGTAACAGAAATATGTAACGGAAACAATAAACCAGCAACCAAAGACACAAAGCACCAAACATATGTACAGGTGGCAATGAACCTAAATTACACACAGCTGAGGGTAATGAAACAATCATGAGTGTAAGGTGGGAAACGCGGTTCAAAACACACAAACAATGACTCCAAGAGAGTGCGCTCTGGTGACTAACCAGGCACTGCACCCACTGACTGACATTCACCGTGACATGGGAGTACCATGCTGACTGGTACACGTCCATTTAGTATGGTGTAATCAACGAGTGATGAATGTATTGATGTATTACCAAGTCCCCAGGTAATAGTTTATTAAGAAGGCCACTTCCTTAATCCTCATCCAGTCTCTTTTGGGCGAGCTCTTCCTTCAGTCTCCTGTTCTCCTTCAACAAGTGGTTAATTTCAGCACGCCTGCAGCTACAAAGATAGCACTCCTGCTGTTCTGCAGTGTCGTCATTTGAGTCTGCGTCATCCGTTTGTGAAGCATCACCTGCTGTTGCCAGCTTCATCTAGTGGTGCAGGTGCAGCATGATCCTCTGTGACAGTCTCCTTGTACTCCGGTTAAACCGCCCAGAGTACGTTTAACTTCTGTGTGTCCGAGATGCAATGACGGCACCCAGTCGGGATTACACTAGCATTTCATGGGCTGGTTTACCTACAAATAAAAGATCACATTTATTTAATTAGTTGTGTAGTTATTTAGCCAGTTACTCAAATGCAAAATGGCTTTATTGAATAATAAAACAAAACAAAAATAACACCATGAGGGCAGACAAGAGGACACATCTGATGACAAACTAGCACAGGACAGAAAGCACTGGGAGAATAAACAGAGACGCAGGGAAAGAGTGGTGACAGATCGAGCAACTTAACTAATAATCAGATAACAAGTTGAGCGGAGTTAGACAATAGACATGAAAGCACATAGAAACAAAAACCAAGAATACACCAGACCTAACCCTGTCAGTGTTAGCTACTAAAGTCAGTGGTGTAACAACAACTTTGTGTTTGCATTGCTAACGGTAAAAACTAAGAGAAAAAGTTAGATGTGTTTGCTTATAACTTACCCTTGTGAAAATGCCGTGAACAAACGGGTTTGTGTCGGGGAATGTCATTGAAGGTGATGCTTTCCTTCTTACGTCTGCTACACAAGCCATGCGTCGCCGCTTTAACTCGGATACCTGAGATCCAAGGTGCTGTTTCCAGGCAGAAAAGCTATAAAAACACACTCTATTTGAGATTTCTTTCCACGCCTGTCATGAGTGCGACTTCATTACACAACACGCGTTCACCATCCTAATGTATTTTTCACAGCACAAAGCAAGCTAAAGCATCAATTTCTAACCTAACACAGTATCAACCGCGGCACCCGTGACCTAAAGTCCCAAAATGCACTGCGTTGCTGACGTCACGTTCCCAGAGCGTTTATGAATAGTTTCTATTATCATCTTATTTCATTTTAATGAATGGATACCGTCGAATGGACGCCAATATGCTTAAAATACAGGTAGAAAGACAAGGAAAAAAAGAAAACTTCTTACATTTAATGTTTAAACAAAACACATGAATTGTCCAGATCTGAGTCTTCTGTGAAACAAAGACGTATCAGAACAAGAAAAACCTGAATGAGAATTATAGCAATTGAGTTTAGCAATATGTGCATTAGCAAACGAGAAAATGGTGCATGGTCTTACTGAAGAAACCTTCATTATAACACAATTGTCATGCATTAACAAACACAGACACACTTTTATTGACAAATACAATTGAATCAGTACAGAATTCAGAGACAGAGATCAGCAGCTGCAGTAACAAGAGATTGATTTATTTTTGAATACAAAACCGTATTATAAAATCTGTTATGAATTACATGTAAAAAGATTCGTGTTATACATTCATCACAAAAAGAAAATCCGTTCAGTCACAACAATAGACACTGATAATTATTGCATCATTGTTTCATTATTAAAAATAACCCCAAACTCACGAGGGAGAGTGGGGACCAATAACAGAATTAAAATAGAATGATAGACAGAGATATATTTTTGCTATGACCAATAACTCAGAAATGTGGTCGATCAATATCGGGTGGTATTTTGTACAAATGTAGAAAGACTTGAGTATAATTTCACTTTGAACATAAGCTGTACATTGTTACTTTTGTAGTAACTATCTGTTAATTGAAGTGTGTATAACATTTTAATTACTTTGGATTATACAGCTTCAACATAACTAATACACTTACTGTGATGCATATTTGTTAGTCATACATAAATGAAACAAGTCAGAGTTATGTTACAGTGCTAATACACAGAATGAGTTTTAAATACACGATAATCAAGTTTATACATTTGTCATAAATCAATCAGATTTCTCAATCTCAAGCTGAATATTGCTTGTTCCACAGATGGCCCTGTTATAACCATATTCATACTTTTAACTGAATAAGTTTTATTTAAACCGCTCCGCTCCAGCCTTAGTTCTTCGGTCCCTGAAGAGATTTCAGAGTATTTCTCCACCTTTACAGTACGTCACAATTTGAGACTAAAGCTTATGATTTCCCAAATTCAGTGGGAGAGATTCAATACATATATAAAGCCAAATACTTTAGACTTAGGGACTTTGATAAAACTGTGTGACCAACCAGAAGAAATAATCAATTCAATTCATAACTTAAAAAATAATGCGTCTATAAGTCTAATACAGCACTGTTTTTTTTGTGTGTGAAATCTTATTTATCTTATTTTTATTCTCCCGATTCAGCGTCTCTTAAATTTTATGTTAGTAAAATGAGTTATAAATTCAATTAATTAAATCCCAAGAGTAATAATAGAGTAATAATTCATACTCTTTTCCCAAAGAGAAATGTGAGAACTGACAGAAAATATGTTTTTCAGCTAATCATTATTTACACAGATGTAAAAAGGAATAAGTGTAAACTGTATTTTCTGCATTAAATACTTATTTCGCACATATGCTCAGTTACACTATGCTGTAAAGTTCAAATAATAATCAGTTTAAGATCTTTTTCACTTCTATGGGAAAGTACTTTTGACTTTACTGACTATTCTGACCAAGAGGAACATTATATTTATACTTGTACTGTTGACCAAATTTCACATTCATAAGTGTAAATGTACTAATAATAAACCCTTATTTATGGTTCTGTCGATTAAAGTATGTAGGATATATATGGACAGTATCAGAGTCTTTGAATAAGAAAGCTGTAAGAACTTTATAATATATTTATTTGATTTTGATATATGTATACGTCTATGCATGTATATCTCGTGTCTTTGTTTTGCACTTTTGGGCAATTCCAGCGTTATGGATGTGACATCTGAACTCATTATGACAGCTAAAATGTGTCAGTAAAAATAAACTTCTTACAATATTGAAATTGGCTATGCATATTCTCAGAGCACCCAATCTGGAGAACTGACAGCCAAAATATGTTTTTCTAAAATATATTTTAGCCCCCCCCAAAAAGGTAAATAGTCATGCGTTATGGATGTGACAGGAAATGACATCATTTTCAGTATACTGTATGATTTTCTTTAAAGTCTGTCAACTTTTAAGTCAAATGTATAAATATTGATATCCACGTGATGAAGGGGTCTTAGCTGAACATAAAAATACCAATGTTTAAAATATTTACGTTTTTTATGAAGTGCATTTTGAGGAAAAAACAAAGTTATGGATGTGACAAAACTCTGTTATGGATGTGACGTGTCTGAAATACACACAAAATCTGTTTAAGAAATCAACAATTAAATCATCATGCCACTTTTGTTGACACATAACATTACTCTGAATACTAGTTTTGACATTAAGAAAACCATCTGAAATGATTGTAATGATTTTTAAAAGGGAACACTGGTTGCAGCCCCAGGGTTTGAACTCACGCCTAGAATTATAATCACATTTATTAGATTGGATCCCACATAATAATACAATATGTAAAATAATTGATAATGAGAGAAGATGAGGGTGAAGTAACTTATTTATTTCATTTGTTCATGCTTAACACTTTTCTTTCATTATAATTATAATTCATGAATTTTCTTCTTAATGAATATTTTTCATTCATTCACTTTTATTTTCATGGCAAGGATGACCTTTGCATGGAATTGCACTTTTATACTTACCTCCCCAGGCAACTCTTATCTATTTTAAATTATTTTTCTAGCCTTTTCCTTTCTTGTGTTCCTTTTCTTCTTTTGGATGTTATTTTTCTTGATAAAATATTGCATGTTATTGTTGTTTGAATAATAAAAATAAGTAATGCTGCATAAAAGCCAGACTAAATGTTGCCCGCTCTGACCCACCTCAGCTCAGGGCTGTAATTGTAATGCATTTATAAACCCCTGAGCAGCATGTAAAGACACCTACATTCACCTACATTCACTCTCAATAAGATCTGAGACTGATCTCTCAGGTCATTATTTCTGAACACTAGAGGACAGCATCCACATGCATTCAGAGTCAGTGTGAGTCAAACATTCCTGAACACTTCCATCCAAAGATCACTTCTATAATCCAGATTAGAGTTGATCATGCAGTTATATAAACTGGCGTGTGATTAGATGTCTCATGTGACTGTAGTTTAGTTTGGGCCTTTGCTCAGGCCTTAATTAGAACTGCTCACACTTCAATAAACCAAATCCAAAAGCATCAGATAAATTAGTCCACATACTTTATTGTGCCAAGACTTTGGAAGGAGGCGTGCACTTTGGATAGTACAAACTGACAGATAATAAGGATGCATTTTGAACTGGATATCTATGTATTGCACCCACTTTCCATTTTTATCATTCTCCATGTCCATTTGGACACTTTAATTATCATGCTTATGCTTGCCTTTTTTAGAAAATCACTTCTAGTGGGTGGAAAAGAATTGATTAATCATGTAAACATGTCAGAAATAGCCAAATGAAGTTCCCTCTTTATGTCCTGTTGACATTCCTCGTGGTATAAAACACTTTCACTGGCGAGGTGGAATGAGGAACAGCTGTTGTTTGCTCTCATTATCAGCTTAAACTAATATTTACAGTCCTTGTTTGTTCACTGTCTATTGTTTATGAAATTGAGACGGGTGACTTTATATATTAACCCTTAAGCAAACTCATGTGGAGTTAAGAAATGTTAACTACATCCAAAAAGCAGATTCATAACGTCAGAGCAACTGATGATTATTTGTCCAGAGTTCATACTGAGTTCATGATGGCAGGTGTTGGTATATCTGAGCACAGTTTGAGATCATTTCTGAAGATAGAGAGATTAGATGTGTGAGGTTACGGAGAAACATCTGAGAAGCAGGAGCTCTGTTTCTTCTTGGATGTCTAAGAAAACATGTTAATGAATTTTCTAATTAGCGACGGACTAATCGAAGACTTGTGAAGCAGAGAAAACCCTGTGTGAGATTGAGGTCTGTTTTACATCAGTCAGTGGGGTCTGTCGTGTCAGAATCTGAGTCTCTCTATCCTCTGTGCGTCTGATGTCATGAACATGTGACCCGTGCATCGATGGACTCGAGGTTTATGACGTATGATAAGATTTACAGGGTTTGGATGAGTGTGAACTTTGTTCATTCTTACAGAACAGCTGACATGCAAACGCAGCTTAAAAATGGCAACGAATATTGAATAAAGAGCGTATAATAAATCTATCCATCCATCCATCCGTCTATCATCCATTCATCTGTCTATCCATCTCTCTGCCTATCTATCAACCATCCATCTCCACCAATCCTTTCTATCCTTTTATCCATTTGTCTACTATCCATCCACTCATCTGCTCATCCATACCTCTTTCTATTGCTCATCCATCCATCCATCCGTCTGTCTATCATTATCCATCCATCCATCCGTTTATAATCCATTCATCTGTCTATCCATCTCTCTGCCTATCTATCAACCATCCATCTCCACCAATCCTTTCTATCCTTTTATCCATTCGTCTACCATCCATCCACTCATCTGTCCATCCATACCTCTTCCTATTGCTCATCCATCCATCCATTCGTCTGTCTATGCATCCATCTGTCTATCAATCTATCCTTCCATGCATGTCTATTTTTACATGCGTATGATAACAGTAGTTTCCTGTGGTTTGCAGATGACACTCTGTATTTAAACACATCCTGCAGGTAATTGTCCATGCGGCTCTGCTATGCGATCTATCCTTCCATGCATGTCTATTTTTACATGCGTATGATAACAGTAGTTTCCTGTGGTTTGCAGATGACACTCTGTATTTAAACACACCTGTGGGGTAAAGGTAATTGTCCTGCGGCTCTGCTGAGCGTCTTGAGGTGTGGTTCAGTTCAGTAATGCCAGATAAACCTTGTGAACCCGGTATTTAGAGTTTGACCTGAGGACAACATTACGAATAGCTCATATCACCACACACACACACACACACACACACACACACACACACACACACACACACACACACACACACACACACACACACACACACACACACACACACACACACACACACACACACACACACACACACACACGGCTTCTTCACGGCTTGCATAAAGTTTATGAAATCACAGAGATTGTATTCATGCACTATGAACGCTCTATATGTGATATCTTGAAGGGAATGACCTCTGGAAGACAAATATGACATTTAGTATTTGCTTGGATTTATTTACAGATTTTATTTCTATAAAACACATCAGAAGTTCTTAAAGGGTTAGTTCATCCAAAAATGATAATTCTTATGAAAAAGCAGAGTTTAATCACCACCTCCTATCAAGTGTAACATATTATACATTATTATGTTTTGAGCTGATACCTTTAAAAACATATTATTTTAAAAATACAGTACAGAAATATCCTATATGGATTTACTAATAAAAATATAACATTTACATTCAAAGACGGTAGCTACATCAAAAGCCTTACACCGTGTCCACACTACACGCGACGCGACGACACGCGATAAAAGGTATCTTTTCCATGTTAATCGGAGTTTCTGTCCTGACTAGCCGCGACGGCGACACGAAATTAAATGTAAACTAAATTAAACATTTCTAGTTTCTATTTCCGTGACGTCGCGGCTGGAACAGCAACATATAAACTAATGACAGTGATATCTCAGGTACTGTGCTTTATTCAAACTTAAGCGTGTCTAATATGAATTTGAATATCATTCCGCATGACCGTTATAGCCATACTGAAAGCAACAACAGATAGTTTACCTCAGATCTTGTAAATAAGATGTACGTTAAAACTGTGAACTCAGTGCGAACCAACAAGCATATTCCATGACAAAGATGGTCTCATTCACTCAGTATGTACTTTTAAAAATGTTAAATATTTCTGAATTATATTATAAACATACTCATTTCGTCGCGAGAGCAGTGCGCTTCCAGGGAGAGCCCGCCCACACACTCTTCTGATTGGCTGTGATATTTGATTGATTCTGTCGCGTCGCGCCGTCGCGTCGCGTGTAGTGTGGACAGCCAAACTGCATTTCGCTGGAATCCTGTCGCGTCGCGTGTAGTTAGGACACGTGGCGTTACGTCTCATCTAGAGTGAACTGAATTATTGATTTATGTTGATGAATGAGAAAGAATGTGCAATTTGTAGAAAATGTGCAAAAGTTTTTTTGCTTTAAGGTGCACAAAGTTAATTTTCCATTTAAGTGTAATAAAAAAAAAATGAAAGTGTTCCTTATGAAAACACATAGGGCTGCACTGATTGTCCATTTCTTATGTTCCAGCAGTTACACAGACAGATAAATAAGAACAAGGCACAAATAAAAATAAACGCTCCCTTCACAGCCCTATTTGGTCTTCATACAAGGACAAGAGCAGCAAAATGCCCCAACCGCTCAAAAGTCCCAGATTCTGCAGGAGAAATATCAGCCACGGTCTTTTAGTGTCCACGTGAATCAGAGTGGGAAGCTAGAGGACAAAAACAGAGTTAAATTGAACTTCGATGTAAGTTTAGAGTCAGCGCAAACACTGACTGATGAACACGCTGAGAAGTTTGAAAGAGAAAACTGTTCACAGCTTGATAATATTTTCGACTGAATAGACTGACGTACCATGTCTGCCAGACCAACGTACAGAAAGAGTCCGGCGGAGACGGCCGAAATCCACTCCTTAGCAAGCGTTTCTGTGGACACGGACAGAGCGATGTACAGACCGACGAAGGAGGTGAGAGAGCTGCCCACGTTCAGCAGCAGAGCCCGCTTGACCGACAAACCACAGTGCAACAGCACCGCGAAGTCCCCTGAGAAAATATATTCAGATGAAGCACATGAAAGAAAGACCACTACTGAGATCTCTTTAATGCTATCAAACAAATGGAGACTTTTGCTGAGGATTTCAGCTTCAGGGGCCGGATTCAAGAAATAGCTTCTTAACTTCCATTTTCTTATTTTTTAACTTAAGAAAAAAGTTATTCTTAAGAATATTCTTATCTTTTTTTCATAAGATTGTTCTTAAGACAAAACTTTAATTCAATTTAAATTCTTAAAAATCATCGTAAAGAACTTCTTAAATTTAGGACAGCCCCAGACTTGTCTTAAATACCAAACAGTAAGAATTATTTAATAATTTTTTGGGTTATTTCAAATTAATTGTTATATTTAAGCATTACAACAACATTAGCAACATAGAATACACAGTAGGACTATTAATAGGGATGTGCACAAGTGACAGGGATGCTAATGTAAACAATGATCGCTCATGATTAGCCTATGTGTGACGCTACTTTTAGCTGACTTCAAAACTCTACAACTCTACAAAAACGAGTCAGAAAGGGAGATTTAATTGGACAATTTATTTTAGCTTATAAATACGACATTAGCTGCATTCGAAAGCGTTCGACTTTATAGAAACAGCGTAACGGTTTAATGATCTACAACAATATAGAACGAGTTTTGGTGATAACTAAATTAATATTTAATTACTACAACACTGGTTTCTTGCTAGAAATAACACCAAAAGTGCAAAAAGTTAGTCAGAAATATACATTTATACACAAACTAACCACCAAACGCAACTTTCAGACACCATCTTTATTTTTTAGCTCAACCGAAAAGATCGCTACAGCTCGAGACAGACTGTTCAAAAACACGCCGCATTAAAAACGTGACGCTGAGCGCCAGTCAAAGAGTGTGCGTGCTTATTATGATTATGAGGGTAATCTGCAGGACGTGCAAAAAGACAATAAAGGGTGAGTTTATCAGTGCATCATGTATTCACTCAGATAAAGACATTTCATTCTTATTTTCTTCTTAAGAAAAAAATGAAGATATATACAGTCAGGTCCATAAATATTGTGACATCGACACAATTCTAACATTTTTGTCTCTATACACCACCACAATGGATTTCAAATGAAACGAACAAGATGTGCTTTAACTGCAGACTGTCAGCTTTAACTTGAGGGTATTTACATCCAAATCAGGTGAACGGTGTAGGAATTACAACAGTTTGCATATGTGCCTCCCACTTGTTAAGGGACCCAAAGTAATGGGACAATTGGCTTCTCAGCTGTTCCATGGCCAGGTGTGTGTTATTCCCTCACTATCCCAATTACAATGAGCAGATAAAAGGTCCAGAGTTCATTTCAAGTGTGCTATTTGCATTCGGAATCTGTTGCTGTCAAGATGAGATCCAAAGAGCTGTCACTATCAGTGAAGCAAGCCATCATTAGGCTGAAAAAACAAAACAAACCCATCAGAGAGATAGCAAAAACATTAGGCGTGGCCAAAACAACTGTTTGGAACATTCTTAAAAAGAAGGAACGCACCGGTGAGTAACACCAAAAGACCCGGAAGACCACGGAAAACAACTGTGCTGGATGACCGAAGAATTCTTTCCCTGGTGAAGAAAACACCCTTCACAACAGTTGGCCAGATCAAGAACACTCTCCAGGAGGTAGGTGTATGTGTGTCAAAGTCAACAATCAAGAGAAGACTTCACCAGAGTGAATACAGAGGGTTCACCACAAGATGTAAACCATTGGTGAGCCTCAAAAACAGGAAGGCCAGATTAGAGTTTGCCAAACGACATCTAAAAAAGCCTTCACAGTTCTGGAACAACATCCTATGGACAGATGAGACCAAGATCAACTTGTACCAGAGTGATGGGAAGAGAAGAGTATGGAGAAGGAAAGGAACTGCTCATGATCCTAAGCAGACCACCTCATCAGTGAAGCATGGTGGTGGTAGTGTCATGGCGTGGGCATGTATGGCTGCCAGTGGAACTGGTTCTCTTGTATTTATTGATGATGTGACTGCTGACAAAAGCAGCAGGATGAATTCTGAAGTGTTTCGGGCAATATTATCTGCTCATATTCAGCCAAATGCTTCAGAACTCATTGGAAGGCGCTTCACAGTGCAGATGGACAATGACCCAAAGCATACTGCAAAGTCAATCACCTGACCTGAATCCGATTGAGCATGCATTTCACTTGCTGAAGACACAACTGAAGGGAAAATGCCCCAAGAACAAGCAGGAGCTGAAGACGGTTGCAGTAGAGGCCTGGCAGAGCATCACCGGGGATGAAACCCAGCGTCTGCTGATGTCTATGCGTTCCAGACTTCAGACTGTAATTGACTGCAAAGGATTTGCAACCAAGTATTAAAAAGTGAAAGTTTGATTTATGATTATTATTCTGTCCCATTACTTTGGGTCCCTTAACAAGTGGGAGGCACATATGCAAACTGTTGTAATTCCTACACTGTTCACCTGATTTGGATGTAAATACCCTCAAATTAAAGCTGACAGTCTGCAGTTAAAGCACATCTTGTTCGTTTCATTTGAAATCCATTGTGGTGGTGTATAGAGACAAAAATGTTAGAATTGTGTCGATGTCCCAATATTTATGGACCTGACTGTATATATTTGAGAACTTAAGGAATTTTTCAAGAATTACACTTAAGAACATTCTTACGAACTTTGTGGAATTTATCTTAAGAAACGTCTTAACTTATTTCTTTAGAAGATTTTCGTGAATCCGGCCCCAGATGCTTGAACTCTTAAGAAACTTAGAACAAAGAAAACCGAGCCTACATATTTATTTTGATAAATTCCCAGCATTTGTCCTTTTGTTTTGCATTATGATGAAAATAATGTCAAAATTCAAACAAACAAACAAGCAACAATGTAATGATTCGAAAATAAGCTTTTCTTTCCAAAATAAAGTGCATCATTTATTTTTCTTTCTTTCTTTTTTTGGAGTGAAATGTGGTATTGCTTAACAGTATTTGTGAAATCTTAAGTCTCCTGAGCTAATTAGAGCAATTGCTAAGCCATAAAATCATCCTCTGGTTAGATTAAGATCGATCGACCGACCGATCAACTGACTGACCCCGGTCGATCGATCTTAATCTAACCAGAGGAAGATTTCATGGCAGGAGACTTAAGATTTCACAAAATCTGTTAAGCAATAATCAATCAATCAATCAATCAATCAATCAATCAGTAAGTGCAAAAGGAAGAAAAACATCAGTCAAAAAAACACTGATGGAATAAATCAAATGAATTTAAAAATAAATAAGTAAACACTAATCCATTTGAACATATTAAACCATAAACATGTTATAAATCAAAAATCATTAATTGAGTTTAGTGTTATTTTATTTGTAATAAAATATATTTATAGTTTTCATTGTTAAATTGAAGTTTTTAATTTGAGTGTTATTTTATTTTAGTACTTCAACTTAAACTAAATTAAAATATTTTTTAACTGAAATATAAATGAAACATGCAATTTAGCCAAATAGCTGATTTAAATTTAGTATTTTTATTTCTGTTAATATTTATTTTATTTCAAGCAATGATTTTTTTTTCTACATTTGAGTTTTAGTTAACTGTGGTTTAATGATTAATACTTGAAAATGAATCTTTTACTTGCATAGAGAGGCGTGTAAATGTATTTGTTTGTACTCATGAGGGCAAATATCATGAATGTGCAGAAAGCATGAGGCAATAATAATCTAGTGGTGTGCGGTTATGTGTCAGAAGTATCTAATCTGTGTTTATCTGAGACATTCGTGACTCACATCAGGAAACGTCTTGTGTTTCTCAGAACAAATACTCTTCCTCTATAGACGCTTTCACCGGCAACATCATAAACAAACGTTACCGCACATGCGCGTGTTTGTGGCCCTAACTTAACTTCCGGTAGACATCCGAATAGAATCAATAACAACAGCTAAGTCCTTCTGGAGTAGACAAAATATGTTTGTTTCGTAAATCAGACGGACTGAGATGCAGCGATAACTACTTGGACGGACTTATTAAAAACGCAAATTCACTCTCTGCCAGCAGGAGACGCTTAAAAGCGGGAGAAATAACATTAGGCGCCCGGTAACGGCTGTAAACTGAGCTTACAAACGCTGCTTTATCAGACATATAACATGCAAGATGAAATGAAAATGACATCAAACATTTTCTAAAGCCAGTGTTCCTTCAGAAATACAGTGATATATCACGTTTTGATTTTTAAACGTGCATTACGTGCTCATGTTTATTCAATAAAGCCATTTGGAAAAGTTTTGATATTGTGGTGGGTCGCCACAAATAAATAAATGTATGTGAAACATCCCATAATACAACAACCTGAGCCCAACTTCATTACTCATCACTTTAACTGTGTTTGTAGCCGGCGCCACTAACAGCCCGATATACAAACACAGACCGGAAGTTACCTTCGGTCCGATGAAACCGTCTATATAGCACACTTTTAACAAATACTTTTATTCAGCAAGGATCAAGTGACAGTACATTTTTCAAATATTTCACAAATGATCATGAAAAATGTAATGTATCATAATTCCCACACAAAAATACAAAGCAGCACAACTGCTTTCAACGTTGATAATAATCAGAAATGTTTCTGGAAGTCATATTATAATGATTTCTGAAGATCATGTGACACTGAAGACTGGAGTAATGATGCTGAAAATACAGCTTTGAGCACAGGAATAAATTATATTTGATCATGTATTACAATAGAAAACAATTATTTTAAATTGTAATATCTCCCAATATTACTGTTTCTAATAGAATACTGCTATTTAAAGTCTATCTATCATCATTTACATGAAGCTCTTCACACTGTAGAGTGTTTCAAATCACTTATTTCCATCACGATGCTCTCTAGATGTGCAGTAGACAGGAAGGCAGCTCACTATGTGTTGTAGTTTATGTGTGTCTGTGTGAGTATTTGTCTATATTAATGTCAAACAAGCACAATGACGCTCACCTAACTCATGCGGCAGCTCATGGCAGAGCACAGCCAGAGACGTGGCCAGACCGGACCGCCACGAGATGGAGAACGCCGCGCCGATCGCCAGACCGTCCGCAAAGTTATGGATGCCGTCTCCAATGGTGATCATATAGGGAAGCAAACGCTGCTCTGAGGGACAAGAGAAGACAATGATGACATTCATTCAAGCTTTAGTGGCCTGATGGGCAGGGACGGGGCATTATGGGGACGGGCCCAGGGGCACTTGGGGCCCAAGCGAGGGGAAGAAAAACTATTTGGAGCAACTCCAGCTACCAATGTCTGGTTGACTTTAAAGATGAAAAAAGATGCATTCATTTCAGCATCTTCAGTGTGTAAGCAGTAGAGCGTCAGGCTCACAGATGTATTTTTTGACGCAATCGACCCGGGTTCGAATCCAAAGTTTGCCGAGCTATATAATTTACTGTACACCAGGGATGGGCAACTGGCGGTATACGGCCCGAAATGTCTTTTAGTATGTCCGCTGGATCATATTAGACTCGGATGATCAATTATAAAACATTCGAAAAGTCTGTCACATTAAGATTGCTTTACGCCAGAGTTTATGATGTTAATACTATCTCCAACCAGAAGAGGTCGCTCGTTTCCAGCTGCTCACCTTATTAATTACAGCGTAGTCGGACGTGCACTCTAATGTAAACATTCACTAACATTAGCCAACAATAAATGGAAAACTGAACAGTATTTTCCAGTCAAGATGGCATCTTTTGACCAAGTTTAAGGGATATAAATCCTATATTTTTGGAAGTCTGTATTTTTATTTAAATCGCCATCACACCAGGCGCCAGAGTTGAACTTCAATCAAATTTCAAGGTAAAATTCATAGTCAACAAAACCTTTTTGCCAAACGCATGACAGAAATGTTTGCACTGAACTATGTTCTACGGGTCCTTACAAAGTCTTTAGTTTAATTGTTTAAATTTAAGGTCATGAAAACTCTTAAATGGCACAAAAGTCTTAATTATAAGAGGTCCTACATTTGGGAACGGAAAGACAAGAATTGCTATATAGATTAATAATGCGATTACATTAAAAAGGCTTGGATTTCACTGAATAAATAAGAGCGTGTGCTGTTTTGTGTTCTGCTGTTACGAGGGAAAGCGCTATATTTCTGCAGTTATGAAAGCAAAACCTTCATTTTTAATAAGCCCATCTGCTATTTTTGCTTTTATTTAAACAATTTAGTCACGACTACATATGTTATTTATTATTTTGATAATTGATTGATAATAATTATTTAAACTAATATAATATCTGATACATTTGACTCATCCCTTTTATTAAAAATTGTTTAAGTGAAGTGCAGGTCTTATATTATGGTTATATTATGGAAGCATTTGGAATAAAACTAGTTTTTTCTGAATAAGCCCTTTTGAACTGTAGGCTATTTTTTGCATCTTAGGTTATTTTGAGAATATTCTGTAGGCCACTAACAAAAAACGGGACCTCAGTAAAATAGTTTTTTTACAGTTCAAGTGAGATTGGCTTGTTGGGGTAATATTGCTGTCAACTGACAACAACGTTTCCCTTCTGAATTAGCATAACTGCACACGTTTTATAGTAAATAAAATCTTTAAAAACAAATGACTTTAACTTTACATGACTTTAAAGGAAGTAGTAACGGTGTAAAAGGTGTGTGGATGTGGATTAGTAATTTGGACCCTTGATATAAAAGAGAAAAACGCTGGCCCTCGTCACGATCAAAGCTGCTCATCCCTGCTGTACACTCTATGGGCCTCATTCATGAAACATGAGCAGAAAGAATTATTGTGTAAATCGTTCATAAAGCTGTTCTGACATTAACTTTTGAATTGATCAAATATTTTCAAAATGTTAGTTAGTACACCTGCTGCTCCTTACCATGTGTAAATATGTGCGTAACAATTTCTATGTTCTTTTTGGTAAACTGATGACAGTATTTTGATGCACTGCCATATTTTATAAGTTCATTTGCTCTGTTTTTTTTTTTGTAGTTGAGAGTTGATAACTGTTCAACTTCGTGGGTAAAATGCAGCGCTCGTCACTTAAGCAATCCAATCAACTGAGGTATTATTAATACATTACTGCCGTGGATATTCTACATCATAGCAACCAAATCGTACTATTTACACTTATTGCAGATCGCTGCTGGTCCAGGAAAGCATTATTGCAATTATGTGACGTAAATCCTGTATGATGGAGGATGTGTACAGGTGATTACATTTACATTTATGCATTTAGCAGACGCTTTTATCCAAAGTGACTTACAGTGCATTCAGGTTATACATTTTCATCAGTATGTGTGTTCCCTGGGAATCGAACCCACAACCTTTTGCGCTGCTGACGCAATGCTCTACCACTGAGCCACACAGGAACACGGACTATAGGATTATAGACTATAACCTGTCTGTGTAAATCCTGTATAAGATAGAGGTGTTTCCAATAAAGTACACTATATTTTAAAACCTTGATTGTGCTGTGTGTGTGTGTGTGTGTGTGTGTGTGTGTGTGTGTGTGTGTGTGTGGGGGTTGGGTGGGGAGGGTAAGACATTGTGCCCAGGGGTCTCTAGATTCTTAATCCGGTCCTGCTGAAGGGATATTAATAACCCAACGGTCATTTGCACTGAATAGCTCAATTGACTCTCGTAGATGTGTTTTAGTAATATATCATTAACTGGAAGTTGTGTATAATCACCTCTTTTGGGGCCAACAGGTTCCAGGAACAACTTCTCATTTTTTTCGGCATCCACCTACAAAACAAAACAAACTAAAAATTAAATAATAATAATAATAAATACAAAATAAAATAAAAATTATTAAATAAATAAATAAATAGGAATAACAATAAATGAATTGATTATTATTCATAAACTAGTAATACAAGACATCACTTGGAACCGACAAACTCACTAGATAAAATAAAATAATAACCTTTTTGGAAGATTTTCAAAAAGTCCTGTAAAGTTTCCAGAAATGTTCCTCCTCAGTGCAATCGTATATATATAATATATCTATACAATATTTGAAAACAACAACTACTAATAATAATAACATCACAGATATTCAGAAAATATTCAAGCAAATGGTGAATGTAACCTAAATTCAATATTTAAAGAAACTCATTCTGAGAGCATTTCAGTCTCAAGTTTTGTTACTAGCTTCATATATATATATAACTGAAATAGTAACTAAAATAATATATCAACAATGCTAAAAAGCAACACACTGCTTCTGAATTTAGTATTATATTATTCCTCATCACCAAAGCCTCTTGTCTGCTATTTTAAAGTAGATGTCTGAGATTGGCTCACCAGATCGGCCTGTGAGTTGGACTGATTGTTCTGTTTCTCTTGCTGGAACATCTGCAGGACTTTACCGTGATCACAGTGATGAACGTCAGACTCCTCCTGTCAACACAGCATCATGTTAGCGCTTTGGGAATGGATTTATAATCGAGCCGGACCTCTCGAAAGACTCACTTCATCATGATTATGTTTTTGTCCTCTGCGAGTAATGATGGAGAAGATGCTTTCCATGAGGTAGAAGAAATAGATGCCTGCTATAAGCACCAGCAGTTTGTACACATAGTCCATGTTTTCCTCGGCATGGTCGTGTCCGTCTTCGTGACCGTGGAGGCCTAAGAACTGCACAGAGATGAAACGACATTAATGCCGATCCTGCTTTGATTTCCCAGCAGCGCTGTGCAGTAATTCCTGTCTGCACTCAATAAGCGAGCTCTGTTTCTCTCAGCAATCCGGTTATTTTCCACTCGGGGCGATGACATGGTGTGACAGGGCTGCAGTTATGTTGACACGGATCTAAACGGATGAGGAAACGTGGGCGATGTCAGCGCTCGGGGGAAATAACGGGTGCCAGGCCTGCCGTCGAGACCCATTCTGCCCCGTTAAACCAGAAAACTGAGCTTTCGGCGAGACTTGAGAAGATGCCAAGCCGAAGAGTAATCGGAGGGTGATTCAGACGAAGGCTAAAACAGCAGATACTGTATGAAGTTGCATGCAAAAGTCGACATGTCAGCAATATGAAATATGAAATATATGCTCCTTTGCCTTTTCAGAGGTATTCAAATCTAAAGATTAACCTCAGTGCCTCTCATGATTTGGGATGGACTGTAATCAGATGAAATTATGATGACCTAGTATCGTTACTTGAAATAAAATAAATATGAACTGAAATATACAACCAGAAAGTATAAGCAAAATGTATCTGTGAATCTAAATATCACATATAACTCAAATTTTGAGATGATTTAAATGATTATTTTAATCTAGTTATAATTAAATGATGACAAAAAAAACGTACTCAAAATATTAATACAACTAAAAATGCTTCTCAATGATACCAAAATTACATAATTCTAATTCTCATATACTATTATTTTAATTATAAATACAAATATTTTATTATGAATGATATTTTAGTCAAGGTTAGAATCCTAAACGATTCTACACGACACAAACAAGGGATTGAAGATGATCATTTTATGAAGAGAACCAGTTATATAAATAAAGTCATTTTAATACTGAAGTTATCAACCGCCTCCAATCATGCAAATACAGCTTTGAATGGGGAAAGACTGGTCGGTAACAAGGCTGCATTTATTGATCAAAAATACAGTAATATTGTGAAATATTATTGCCGTTTAAAATAACTGTTTTCTATTTGAATGTATTTCTGTGATGCGCAGATGAATTTTCATCATCATTACTGCAGTCTTCAGAGTCACATGATCTTCAGAAATCATAATAATATACTGATATGCTGCTCAACAAACATTTCTGATTTTTGTGGAAACTGTGATACTTTGTTATTTTTCAGGAGTGTTTGATGAATAGAAAGCAGTTATTTGAAACGAGATCTTTTGTAACATTATAAATGTCTTTACTGTCACTTTGGATCAATCGAATGCATCCTTGCTGAATAGAAGTATTTCTTTTAAAACAGTTTTCTGGTAAAGTGTATATACATTCATAAGAAACGTTGAGGTTGTAATTTGTTTCATTCAGAGGCTTATCTTTTCTATTTATACTGTGCGTAACTCAATTTTTTTGCCATATTCTCAGCTGGTTTGTAACAATAACAACTGCTTTGTAACACAAAATCAGCATTTTCTGATTCCAACGAGATGCAGAGACCAGCGCGTGTGTATTGTGCTGAATGCGGGCGTTGCTCACCGCGGGCAGCAGATGCAGCAGAGCGTCGCCCGTCAAAGATCCCACAGCTAGACTGATGCAGAACTGGATGCAGAGCTCAAACACTCGTGTACACGCGGAAAACACCAGCACCACGATCCCAAACATGGCCATCAGACAGATGATGAGGTTGGCCAGCGTGGCGTATCCATATCCTGCACACAAAAGCTCATTCAGCGACTGTACACACACAACAACACATTCTTCCAGCTGAATGAAGGACGGTATTGTGCTGGTGTTATTCTCATTCACACGGAGCTTCAGAAACAGTTATGGCAGAATCAGAACAAGAAAACGGGTTTTATTTATTTATTTATTGTGTGCAAACAGTAAAAATACACACTGTGTTGTTAAATATAATGTAGATATTGTAGATAATTCATTCAAAAAAACGTCACTTTTACAGTATTTCAGTCAGGACCACTCAGTTTGAGTAAGATTATTGTAGAGGTCCTGAATTGTATATTTGGCAGCAGGCTTCGCTCTGAAGGGTTCAGATTCTGAGTTATCCTCAGGCAAACCTCGCTGAGCTTTGACCCCCGAAGACTAAGCAATCTGCAGATATTTTTATATGCAACAGTTGTATATTGCAAGTAGAGTAATACAGTACTGTGGATGAATGTGGACAAATTTAGCAATGAGCTGCATAGACGATATTAAATGAACATGCATCTGAAAAAGGAGGAGTTGGGGATGGAGGAGGGTCAGCGCATGTCTGCGTGACAGACTATAGCAAGTGTGTGCGTACGGATGAACTTATGTCTCTTATTAATTGTAGTGGGAGGAGTTACGATCAGCTGAGCGTCAGCTGATGCTGCAGGCACGCCGTGGTCAGCCTGAACTACGCTTGAGCTACATTCATCGCTCAAACTAGATTTTAGCAATACAATCTGTATTTGTCTTTCATTGAGATTAAATTAAGTGAAATCATGTAATGCTTATATGAGTACATTTCTTAATAAAATATGTGGGTTGTTTAAAAAAAAGATTAAAAGAGCATCCTGTGAAAAATAACTAATGATGCAATAAATACAATAATATATAAAAAAACTTTTCTCCCAACTTTTCTCATTTTCATTTAGTTATACTTGATGTGCTAAAATAGAAAATGTGCTAATAACTGAAATAAAATGAATAAAAACTATATAGGCATATTTAAAAAAAAAAACATAAGAAATATAAAAAACATAAAATAATTCAAAAATATTAAAATACTCAAACTACACCGATGCATCCTATTTTATAATGAAATATTATTAATAATATTATTAAAAAATCATTCTCAATAATATTTGTATTATTAACATTACTAATATTTTCTGCATTTTAAAGTGCCTATGTTACAATATTTAAAAATCAAATAAAACAACGTCATAATGGAGAAAAAATCTTTAAAATAAGTCTGATTGTCTTCAAGCAGACGATAATTGTTTTCTTTTGATTTTCTGGCTGAGATATGAGATTTATCCAATTATGTTTATTAGCCGTGTTTCATGGAAAAGCCAATTTCATTCTTTATGCAAGCTTTGATTTTACAATTATGTATTATTATGGTGGTTGTAATTTTTTTTAAAGAAGTTAACATTATATCAGTTATATATTATATCATATAATGATATTTTTACATTTACATTAAAACTTTTAATGTACACTTTTATCCAAAGCGTATATTCAGGATATACATTTTTTTTTATCAGTGTAATAATTCAGTTCATATGATAATGATATAATAATATAAGTTATTATACATCATATCAATGCATTTACAGCGTATGAACAGATGACTCACTCTCGGCAGTGCTGAGTGAATCCGGGGTGACGGGTGCAGGACTGATCTCAGAACAGCCTCCGCTGAGGATCTGCTGAATCAGAGCAGGGCTGATCTGTGTGAACTGATCTCTGGTCAGCGATGAAGAGTTCAGCCGGTGAATCCTCAACAGGTCTTCAGCGCTGAAACAGGCCTGCGAGTGCAACACAATCCACACTGAGACGAATGCACAAAACATATTTCATTTCACACCACAGCGGCGCCGCTGCTCTGATAATCACGCGTGAAACACTCGTATTTACTGTTTGCTGAATTATTAATTCCACGCATGTCAGGCGACAGGTCTTATTTAGATGCCGTGTGAGCTTAGAGAAATTGGAAATATTCGGCATGATTAAAAACGAGCTGGACGTTCGTCAGCACATGTTAATTTGACTGTGGACAGATGAAACGCGTATGTCACAACAACCACCGAGAGAAATAAACATAAGCGGCTGCCGCTGACACTTCATGTTACAGGCCTCCGAATCATTTCTCACGCAGACACATGATTGCTCTCTTCGTCAAGTGTCACGGCTAAATGATTGGATTTCTGTGGATGTGCAAAGATTTCCCATGATGCCCCATAAAGCTATACAATGTGCAGGGAACAGACATGTTTTGATGTTGCTGTAAGCAGAGGCGTCATGCTCATTCAGAGCGAGGGCACGTGCACCCTCAGATTTTGGAGCCAAGTGGATTTTTAATGCAGCTTCTAAAAGACAATTCATATTTTCTATATTTAATACAATCGTTCAGCGCATCATATCATTCCCTGGCTGGCACTGAGCGAGATACAGACGCATGACAGGATAAGTGTCATGTAGATAAATATGCTGATGACACAGTTTTTCTATCCTTGTTAACTAGTGCAGAATGTGATGACAGTAGTGATCACAATGAGTTCTTTGAGTGCTGCAAAAAGGCTGAACTACAACTGAATATTAGTAAAACGAAAGAGATGGTAATTGATTTGAGGAAAAATGCTTCAAAGGTGAAACCTGTGTACCTTCATGGAAAGGAAGGGTACAGGAGTATAAGTATCTTGGAACTATATTTGATACTACTTTAAAGTTTCAGCAGAACTCGGAGGTCATTGTTAAGAAAGTGAATCAAAGAATGTATGTTCGTAGGAAATTGAACTCTTTCTGTGTACAAAAAAAAGATACTGAGAACTTTTTATACTGAGAGTATCTTGAGTTTTTCCTTTTCCTTTTATACTGAGAGTATCTTAAGTTTTTCCTTTTCCTTTTATACTGAGAGTATCTTAAGTTTTTCCTGCAGAAAACTCATCACTCTCTCTTAGGAACAACAATCGTTTGCAGACCTTAGTTAAGACTTAGTTAGGACGGAGTCTAGCAGAATTATACGAGCAACAAATGCTCAGGAAAACTCGGAGTATGACGGGAGATGACTCTCATCCCTTGAACGTTTTCTTTGAAGTACTGCGCTCTGGAAGAAGATTTAGAAGCATTAAATGCTCATCTAATAGATATAAATGTACCTTTGTTCCAGAGGCTATTCGTTTTTGAAATTCAAAATCTTTTTTTTTTTATGAGTGTATTTATGAAGCATGTTGGGTTGTGTTTTTACTTCTTTATGTTATTTTGTACATCTATGTGATGTTTTGTGTCTGCTATATGATGCTGCTACCCTGCTTGAATGGCCCCTTGTGGGATTAATAAAGTTGTTAACTAACATAAATAGACGGTTTTTATTAATAGATTACATGATTAGGTTACTTTGACCATCGCCCACTATAGATCATCAATCTATAAAAGGTGAAAATCAAGATATTTCATGATATAGTTAATGCGTTTGGGAATGTTTTGAATAAAAAGGAAGAATTAAATCAAACATAAGTGCTGTTGTGGCTGCTGTGTTGGGGGCATGAGTTGAACGCATGATCGTGGCCCTTTAAACAATAATGAGTGCATGATGCCGCTGGCTGTAAGGTTCAACGAAGCACCACAACTTGTGAGTTGATAAAAAGTTAATAATTTAATAATGCAAAAAGTAATGATAAAATAATTATTCTGATATAATATTTTTTTTTTACTGAAAATAATATAAATATTTTATAAATTTGTTATTACAAAATATTTTATTTGTTAACGCATTTCATGTGATCACCACCCCCAATAATAATAATTGTTTTTTCTTCTGTTTTTTTAAATGTGCTTAAAAGGTTAGTTCACCCAAAAATGAAAATTCTGGTCATTAATTACTCATCCTCATGTCATTTCAGAAAACTAATTAGGACAATTTTGATGGAGTCTGAGAGCTCTCAGACCCTCTATAGACAGCAAGGGTCTTTACACGATCAAGGCTCAGAAACATAGCAAGGAGATTGTTAAAATAATCCATGTGTCATCAGAGGTTCAACTGTAGTTTCACGAAGCTACGAGAATACTGTTTGTATGCAAGAAAAACAAAAATAATGACTTCATTCCACAGTTCATCTCCTCTACGTCAGCGTAGCGCCATTTTGGAGAACATCAGCTGGACGTAAACTGCGCACGCTCTTCTGTGTCAGCCGCACCGCGCGGATACGTCTTCTACGTATATTTACACTTTGACTTGAGCGAAAACAGCGCATCCGGTATGTTTTTATTTACATAATACATGTGTACTGTGTATATTTATCATGTATATATAAATAAACACACACACACATGCATGTATATATATAAGAAAAATGTTGTTTATATTTTCAATATATTTATATATAATATAAATTATGTGAATATAAATATATACATGTGAATACTGTATGTGTTTGTATTTATATATAAATAATAAATATACACAGTACACACATATATATTGTGTAAACAAAACTTTTATTTTGGATGCGATTAATCGATTGACTGCACTAATATTTACTATTATTACCAGTCATAATATTTCCCTGTATTTTGAATATGCTTAACTATTGCATGATTATCGCAGGATTTCCCAAACTGACATATATAGTTGTTTATCCCAGGATTACCGCGTCCCAGCTGCTGTTGGTCCGGTGAGCATCCAGATGACTCTGTCTGTGGGTCTCTGTGCTGTGCTGGGGTTTTTTAACACCATCGTGCTCATGGTCATCATGGTCATGTTCCTCTCCGCCCAGGTTTAAAGCCTTTAGAAGCCCTTCAAAATCTGAGGAGGATAATATTATCAAAAACAAAACATGATCACATACTGATGCAGAACTATTGTAGGACTATCAGACAGTCGTACCATGAAGCGTGAGACTATCAGAGCCGAAATGTCTGAAGATGTAATCCAGGAAGAACTGCTGCTCAGGAAGGTCATGTGCTTTCATGCAGTCTCCACGCAGAGCGTGATAGAGGACGTTTCCCATCACGGAGTCCAGCTCTGTGTGCGTGTGATCGCCGTGCTGATGCCTGCTCTCTTCCAGGATGTCCTTCAGAGTAAGACAGGGCTAAAAACACACAAACACAAGACAGATGTGGCCCTCAGCGTCAAACGTCTATCATTTGTCAGTTTGCATTGAGTCTTGAGAGGCTTGCTGTCATTCTCAATGACAGAGGTCAAGTAGCAATTAACCTCTGCATGCTTTACTTTACAGATAACTGTGAGCATTCACTAAACATAACTAACCTCCTGTAACTTTTGTGTTTAGGGTCAAATTTTGGTTTAGTATGCAATTTGCCAAGAATATTTGTAAGTATTAAATTTCATATCTTATTCTTTGACAAGCTACACAAATAAAGGTTTTCTGTTTTTAGTGTTTTTCAAAGTTTAATATTTATATCATTACTAAAAGGAAACCTTTTCATAACTTGAAATATATAAATAAAATAATAATAATAAAAATAGTTATTTGCCAAAAAAGACAACGCTTCACATTTTCATTTACTTCAAGTTGAAGTAACAAAATCACTAAAACTGAAATAACATGTAATAACATATAAACTAATAACATAAAACAAAATTTCTAAACATTTTTTGTTCAAAATTAGTAGCAAAATAGGCTTTTGTTGTACTGTTAAACTCAAATAGATGATGAAACGGGAATTTCCCTTGGATGATTCAGAAAATGAGTCGCAGTTGAGTAAACGTTGAGTCTTAAATTACATAAGTTCTGATGTATTTCATATATTAGTCTTTGACAAGCTACAAAAAAAGGTTTTCAGTTTTTTAGTGTTCTTTCAAAGTGTTGATATCATGAACTAAAGCTAAACATAAAAATGAGTTACTTTAAAATTAAAAAGAAAGGAAAATATAAAAGCTACAATAAAGGTTTTCTGTTTTTAGTGTCTTTCAAAAATGTTGATATAATTACCTAAAACGATCTATTACTTGAAATAAAAGAAAAAAGAAACAAAAATCAGAAAATTTCAGTCACTTGCCAATAAAGTCAACATTTCTAATTTTCATTTAGTTTAAGAACTAAAATAACACATTATATATAGATACATTTAAACAAATAACACAAAAATACTAAAACATTAAACATATTTTTATATTTAAAATGAGCTGCAAAGACACAAAACTGACAGAATGATTCAGAAGACGAGTCTCAGTTATGAGTAAACTCATATTGGTTCTCGTGTATTTTACATTTCAGTCTCTGATAATCTACAATAAAGGTTTAGTTTTTTGTGTCTTTAGTGTTTTCAAAGTGTTGAATCTTGTGTTGAATCTTCGCATGCACATTCATGACCTTAAATGAGGAAAAAAGTCATAACATGTCAAGAAGAATTAGTTTAACAGTATTTCAAGCAGTTTGGTTTCTAATTAACCCACACAATGAGAAGGATAACAAAATCAAATGTCATCCTGAAACGAGTTATTTGTGCTGACCTCGTGTGTGTCAGGCTGATAGTATTTCTCCATCTCGAGAAACATCTTCTCCAAGCCCTCATCTTCAGCGCTGTCTCCATGAGGAGGATGATCGGTGGTGCTGTTGTGGCTGTAGATCGTTTCGATGAAGTGATGGGTCTCTTCGCCCCAGCGGCCCTCCTGTACGGCCCTGCAGGTCTCCAGCGGAGCGCTGAGGAACAAACAGCACGCAGGAGCCACGGTGAAGAAATCCTCCATCTGAAGCCCCTGAGAGCTGCTGTAGTTACTCAACAGCTGCGAGAGACGATCCGCTGAAAGACACTGCACGCAGGAGAGAGAGAGCTGTAGCATCTACTAGATGAAAGACTATTGTATTTAATGCATCTGTTTTGTATTTACATCAAGAAAATACAGGCAAAACCATTCGTCAATGATTTGATTCAATAATGTGTCATCTTTCAAATGAGTGTGAAGAAACCTTTCAAAATACACATTTAAGTGGTTATTTATTATGAACTCTCCACTTCAGAAGCACTTAAACACATTAATAATAATAATATTATGCATTCCTGTGGCTCAGTGGTAGAGCATTGTGTTAGCAGTGCAAAAGGTTGTGGGTTCGATTCCCAGGGAACACATACTGACAAAAAATGTATAGCTTGAATACATTTAGCTTTGGATAAAAGCGTCTGCTAAATGTAAATGTAATAATAATAATATTATATATCAGATTGTTTCATAAGAAGATATTATTTCAGTCTTTCTACTTCAAAACATCACATTTAATCTATATTCTGAAGGTTTTACAGGGCGTTTGTTCATTTATCATTTGCCTGATAGTTAATATTTTATTCCTAAAACATGGTAAACAAAATTCTGGCTGTTGATGGTATGATTTATGGATTGAGTCATAATTGCGTATATTTTACAGTAATATTCTATTTAACCTTTTTGTGAAAAGTGGTGCTGCTAACAAACCTCAAATCTTTAAAGTTGTAATACAAAAGTTAATAGTTATCCAACTGAAAACACTTTATGGATGAACATGAATCTCTAATCTACATAAAAATAATCAATCTTCAAAGCAATACAAGGTTCAATGTACAAAAAGAGCCACGCAAAACCTGACTGCTGCCAAAATCTCCTCTATACAGTAAAGCTGTGGTACATGTTAAATACCACTGGCATCCAAAAAAAGACAAAGTTATTATTATTATTGTGGAGACACACATTCATTTATTAGGATTTTATAGTTTCACCTATACAAAAAACAAGTGATGATCACTGATTAAATAAATAATTAAAATCTCAGTGATGTTTCAGAAAAAACGTATTCAGGAGATTTCAGTCATTTTTTTCTCATAAAACCATGGGTTCATTGTTTGTAATTATGTAATATTTTTCATAATGCAGGACTATGTTAGTGCAGAGAGGGCTAGACGTGTCATGGCCTTATAAGGTTAAAGTCCAATCACATAAACACCTTTTTCTAGTGCTTTTTGGTGATCAAGATGGTTATGTTGGTTTTGTGGAGTAGTTTTATATATGCAAAAAAAACATATAATATTAAGACAAGGCTCTGCACATAATTAACTGATTTTATCTGAAAGGTTAAACTCGGGTCAAAGGGAGCTAAACCTTTTTTTCATTAAATGTGTGTAAAGCTGAAGAAAGCTATCAAGTTTTATTAAAGCGTTTTTGTTCATGCTGTTTTATGAATAGTGTTGCATTTTGCTCATTATTTTAAGATATTAAATAACCCAGCTAATAAGGAACATTCTCAAGATGTTCTGATAAGGTTCTCTCATAGTTATGAACAACCTTTCTTCCAGTAACGTTAATAAAATGTTCGTTCAACGTTATAGATCTTTTCTAAAAACAGCACGCTTTTCTGAAGCATTTTAGCTTGATGTTTATCTTAAAAAAATTATGTTACTACTTGTTTTAGAACATGCTGAGAACATTTACAAGTAACTGTCCATAACGTTTGTTAAAGTATAAAATAAAATGTTCTAAAAACATTAAACAAATTATTTCCCCGAAATGTTTTATTCTTACGTTAATCTAATGTTTTTTTAACGGTTACTATTTTAGAACATTCAAAATAACTTTCCATGTTTAAAAAAAAATGGAATTTTCCCTTAAACGTCATAACCAACAAAAAACGTTTTTAAAAATGTAGTCAATGTTGATTTTTTTTAAACGGACGTCTTGAACTGTTAGAGAACATTCGAAAGTAATGTTTTCATAATCTAATGGGAACGTTAAAGACATTCCTAAAACATCATTGTGATATCTGTGAACTCTCATACATTTTAAATCCAGATAAACGCCACAAGACTGCATTGTGACAACATGCCCCAATAGCGGATAAATGCTGAATGAACTGAATCTTTTATACTGGAAAAAGTTATTTGTCAAACCACAGGATTACTTAAAACGAAGGTCAAAAGGAGATTAAAATTACGCAAACACATCGTGACCGGTTACAAAACACATTGTTTCAACAATTAATCTGTTCAGCAGAAGTAAAGAAGCTCATGAACGTCAACTGCGTATATAAAAGAGGCACTTTGACGGGACTGATTCTTTATTCCTCTTCTTAGGCGTGATTTATTCTCTCCAACCGTTCTTACTTTATATGTTAGCCTACATACGAGATTTGACTTGTATATCTTTGTGTTTTAAGACACAAAACAGTGATTTACGCGCCTATTCTTCGGTCAGATTGCTTCTCTCAGCTGTAGCGCACGAGCCTTCGCTGAACCTCGACCTCTCCAGAAGTCCGCAAATATATCCTACCTTTCCACACGACACACCGGAGCACTGCACACGGTTCTCCAGCCGCTCAAACACCGAGAGAAGCGCATCTTCTGTGAGGAACTCTTCACCTGGAGCCACCAAATCCACGACTTTAGCGTAAATGTCCTTTTTATCGCCACGCGCGCCGGTAAACACGCAGAGGCAGGCGAAACACAAAACCAGAACACGTCTAGCCTCCATAACCGGTGTGTTTTATCCCGTTTTTCGGTATTCAGAGGAGTTTTCGGGTGAGATAGGTCCGATACACTGCATGCAGACAAGACACACAACCGCTTTAGAGAGCCTCACACGGGTGATACCTGCTCAGAAGCTCTTCTTGCCCTCTGATTGGCCACTTCTCCACCTGCACTCAAACACGTCTCGTAAAGGAGGGAAGCCTCTTCCGTTCACCTGCACCGAGGGGTTCGGACAGGGGCTGCCTGGTCTGGAGATCACATTTCAAAACTTTTCAACACTTCCCTCTAGAAATAATGCCAAACATGTGATATTTAACACACAAAAAAAGAAAGAAAGAGCTGCAGCCTATTGAAATGCTGCACTTCTCTCAGAATGGGCCTAATTTCAGGTCTGAGTGAAGCGTTCACTGGATGGAGGAACTCAAAGAGGCACGATTGAGACATAATCCAACTATTAAATACATTTTGGCTTTCAGAAAAAACTGCATACATATAAGGCTGGATGGTTTTTCTAACACAGAGCTGTTTATCCTGTTTGTATTGTACATCAAGACAAAAGACTGGGGAAAAAATTATTCCCCCCCCCCCACAAATGTCACAAATGTGGGGTTGCCATATTTGTTGTGCTAATTTTACACAATACAGATTCCTATTGTGACAACTTGCCCCAGACCGTGACAATATGCCCCTCCATAGATGAATTGTACTGTATGCACTTTTTTTGGGCAATTATTCTGTTAATATCCAGAAAATCTTTAAAGTATTTAAGGTTTGTTTCTATTGACTTTAACATCTGTCTGGATAAGCAGCATTTGAAGTCATAAGAAGCTGATAAATACGAACTAAATACGAACGATGAACTGTATTACTGAGCAAAATAATTATTCTGATTATTGTTATTACATTGTTATTGCATCAGTTTTATAAAAACAAAACATGTATTACTGTGGTTTTAAGAAGGGTTAAGTCCAATATAAATATAGATTTAACTGCACTGACACTATTAAATAACACAATTTGAATTGAATTGTAACTTTGTTACATCAACACTGTTATTAAACTGAATTGAATCAACATAAAACTGAATTGAGCTGAATCTGAAATCTGCAGGGCTGATTTACAGCAGAATTGTTCATATGATAAATTTGACAACTTTTTATGAACACTTATTTTCCTGTTTAGCTGTGAAGCTGCTTTGAAACAATCTGTGTTGTATAAAGCGCTGTATATGTGACTTGGCTTAAACATGGTCAAATCACTGTAATGCACAGACCCTTGTGCTTTATTGCATTATTTGTTGCAATTAAACTTTTTTCCTAGTATGCTCTCAGAAAAATGTACAAAATACCTTTTTAAAAGTATATCTTTGTACACTATTTGCCCCTAAAGGTGGATATTGGTACCTTAAAGGTACATAATACTACCTAAAGTGTACATTTTAGTATCTTTTAAAAGGAAACACCCCAGCCACAGCATTTGTACCTTTTTTCTGAGCGTGTAAAGATGAGAACTGAATTCAACTTGCGTTATTAAACATGCAACATAATGACAAACAATAATATTTACATTTATATTTAGTCATTTTGCAGACGCTTTTATCCAAAGCGACTTACAATTGGAGAATACATAAAGCGATTAATCTTGAAGAGGCAAACAAACAAATATGCTGTTTAAAGCATATATGCTTTACATATAAACATTTTAACAGTACAATGAGGATACAGTAGATTGCCCAGTATGCCGTACACGAGTAATCCATAGTGAAATGTCTGTTTCTTTTGTGAACTGTCATTTTATTCAGATCTGGGGTCAGACCTTAGCCTTCATGGGAATAACATGAAAAGAAAATCTCAGATCTAAAAGCCAGTCTCCATCAGAGCAGCTGTCAGAGTTTGAGGTGTTAGGACGAGTGAGGACGAGGCTTGTTTCTGCAGCAAACACGGAGCCTTTGAAGATCTGAGCGGGGCGCATTTGTCAACAGGAAGTAAAAGTCAACAGCCAATCAAAAGGGATGTCGTTTGCACATCACTGAATGAGGTCAGTTAGGCAGCTGAGAGCTTTATGACATTTAACTCATAAAGATGAGGAAGAGGAGGATGAGCTGAGCTTTGATCTCAACAATGAGTGACTCAAAAAACACCATGTTCTTCATGCCGGATCTTGCTCTTTGACGAGACTTAACGAGTTATTTTAGTATCATCAGCTTGGTCTAAGAACATCAGAGAATTATTCTAAAATTCTGAGATATATCAGAGTATCACCGTAAAAAAATTTTTTTTTGCAGTTGCAAAAAATAATTACTGGAATTCATTTTTCAAGAAAATAGTTTCTTTGCAATTATTCGTGAATTTTACTAGCAATGAAAATAATTTCAATCTAAACCCTACACCATTTTTCCCAGTGTAGAGATGTCAAATTCATCAAGTTAATTAGGCGTTGGGAGAAATATTTGAGATTTCTAATACTGTTCAAATCTCTTGAGAAACTCCAGAAGAGGCACGTGTGAGTCTAGGAGAGACAATAGAGCTATTAAAGCGATCTCATTTGTGGTTTGTGTTTTTCCTACAGCACTTTCTCGTAGAAGAGTCACACCTGTGTGATGTACCTGTGCTTCAGGATCTTCAGGTGGGCTGTGAACTGTGCAGAGCTTTATGGTCTTGTCTCATTCACCCTGAAAAGATAAAAAAAGCACTATTATTGCATCTTACAGTTTTAATCTTCATGTGAAGCTCAGAGAATCCCGGAGGAGTGTCTTTAACAATTACAATTAATATCACAACTGTCATAAAATCATGTCTGATTTGACAGATTTGGCCAGAGGAGGGCGTCCTTGTCCCTTCTAATGCAGGAACTAAACAGCTGAAGTTCATCTGTGAGGGATCCTAAAGAACATTTTGGAGACTGTAAAGAGAATTTGATATGAGTAGATGAAACGTTTTACTTTTAGCTTACAGCTAGTTTACCCTTTCTGAACAGCAGGGGTTGTCAACACTATTACTCTACACTAGTTTCCTTGTCTCTCAATCAACACACGTAACAACAGCGTTCTGGATTCACTGCAGCACTTTACTGTGTGAAAATAAAGAGATTTTCATTTTTAAATGATTGTTAGAATCATGCAATTGCAATCTTTTAACTGTAAATTGTAAAGGTGAAATGTGTACTTCCTGCACCATTACAATCAACAAATGTTTTAAACCGGTTCCCTGAAGCTGCCATTTTTCTCCTATTTGTAAAGAAATTGCATGCATGCATTCGTTTTTCAGTTTTGCATGCATAAATGAATGTGTACATAGTATATCCTTTTGCATGTAAAAAAATATGAATGAGTGATTCACATTTAAAGTTACTCAACAAATATACCTTTCTCCTATATATGCATATAAACTGAGGCCTAAAATTAACCAATTCATTATTGTAATTTAATTTGTACAACATTTAATTTGTAAACGTTTATTTGCATGTAAAATACTTTTTAATGAGTGATTCAGCTTTAAAGTTACAAAACAAATACACTTTCTCTGATACATGCATATAAAGTTTAGCCTAAAATAAACCAGCATAAACTTCTAAATGCATTAATGGATGCATACATGATTTTTTAAAGAAACAGATTTTTCATTTTGCATGTAAAAAGACTATTTAATGGGTGATTCACTTTTAAATAAAGTACTAGAACAAATACACTGTCTCTGATACGTGTAAACTTTAGTCTAAAATACTCACATAAACCATCCATCTATAAACAGGCAGTGATGAATGCATTTTTTAAATAAAAGTTTATTTTTGCATGTAGAAATAAGTGATTTACCTTTAAAAGAAGTACAGAGACATGCATATCAACTTTAGCCTAAAATAAACTTGCATAAACATTTATATCCATGCATTAATGTATACATGCATGAATTTGTAAAGAAAATGTATTTATTTTTACATGTAAAATAACTCGTTTACCTTCAAATACAGCTGTGGAATACACTTTCTCCTATACATGCATATAAACTTAAGCCTAAAACAAATCAGCATCTACCACGCACGTATGTAAATCATTATTGCAAGCATTCATTGTAAAGAAAGTCTTACATGCATATCATGGACACACAAACACAACCTTAAAGAAATGTCTATACATGCAGTACCTCTATGAATCTCCAGGGGTCCAGAGACAGAGGGAACAGGATTGGCATATGCCCCAGATCAGACCTGAACCCATGAGTCATCAGCTCCCCTGTGTCTTACACGAACACGTCACCTACCGTACCATAGCCCTGATGCTTCACACTCTCATGGATCACACTAACCACAGATTCTTGTGGGGACCGACAAAGGCCCCCAAAGTTCAAAGATCGCTCTTCCTGTGCACCGTTCCCAAATCTCCTCCACAGAGACCTCAATTTAATAAAACCCTCCAATATAACATTCTGCGTACTGTTGCAAGCTGCTGAGATTGGAGAGAAGCCTGCAGGTAAAAGCTTAATAAGACCTCACCACCACACACTAGTGCCGTTTTTACACGGCTAATAATATAAGCACCGGAGCCCCTGAGAGCAGAGAAAGCCGACAAGCAGATATTAACCACCTTGCTTTATTACAAACAGCCTCCATTACTGCTAAAGATAGCCGATCCCTCTCTACCGCAGGGTCTCGAGTGTGGCGGAGGGGGAAAGGACGCTGCCGTTAGCCGGTAATTTAGGATGAGAGGGAGCACTCACGATATTGATCTTAGCTCGGCTTCTGCTGAGAAGAGTGGAAAAAAGAGTCAGAGAAGGTAGGAGGCATCTGAGCGATCCGATTGGCTCCTGGATCTATTATCTTATACCCCAGCTGACTCGGCCGTCCTGTGACTGCGGTCTGCCATCTATTGTTATGCTAAGTATACTTTATTAGCAGCTCGCCGTCTATTTAGGAACAATTCATAGAGGGTTTCTTATGCAGTATGGGAGAAAGCATAGATTTGACACATTTTGTCGTTGAATATGCTCAACAAAGACTTTACAAAGATCATTAGGCTTCATACACATATGCATGGAAATATTGATTAAAACTGGTCTTTTATGAAAAATGTAATTTAAAAAACTGTTTATACATGTATGGAAATATTACATTGGATAAATAAAGATCCCCTTTTCAGTTGCAAATTACATTTTTAATTAAATAAAGGTATATTTTTTACATAAAAAATATATTAAACTGCTTTTTTAACCATTTATAATTTCAGAATTATTATTATGCATGCCTTATATTTTCACACATTAATGGCAGGACCATTTAAAATGAACTAGTGAAAGCAAAAAAAAAAACACTTGCTATACATGCATATAAACTTTCCTAAAATAAAGTACAATAAACACCCATTTCTATAAATGCATTAATGTATGCGTGTATATAAAGATTGTTAGGCTTCAGTGCACATATGCAAGGAAATATTGATGACAATTCATCTTTTGTGCAGGTGCAAAAGAACAATATATATAAAGAATAATAAAGTATTATTGCAAGACCATTTAAAATTAACATCTGAAAGCAAAAAAGTGCTTACAAATGGTGAAAAAAACTACACTTGCTATGCATGCGTATCAATTTCTAAAATAAACTAGCAGAAAACACCCATTTATAACGTATGCATGCATAAATTTGTAAAGCAACTTTTTGCATGTAAAAAAAGACTCTTTAATGAGTTTCTGCAAGTCTATTTATGTTTAGCGACACTCTTGCTTGTCTACAGCAGTTTATTATCTGCCGTTGATTTGATTTTGCATTGTGTAAATGACAAGATTGATGGCATGGGCTGCTCCTGACACATGAGTTCACCCTCCCTCTCTGTCTCAGTTAATGATCTTCATATTAGGATCACTTTAGGACCCAGGAGTGAAGAGGGGCCCGTCCCACATGGGGGCCGCCTTTGTGTCTGGATAGACACAGGGGAGACTGGAGACATTAACACCACCGCAAATCATGCAATGATCCCCGAATACACACATTTTCTTGTAGCAAACATGCAATCTTACATGCATACTGCACACTTTGCTACTCATTACTTGTTGCATTTTACTAGTTGCATCTTACTTTCTTTATGTTCCTAACTGATTTTGAACTTGACATTTCAAAGGCTTTATTTTTTTGTGAAGCTTCTATTTTGCACACAAATTCACCTACACACACACACACACACACACACACACACACACACACACACACACACACACACACGGCCAATCATAAATGAAGCGTTAAATGAAGAAACATATAGTACTGCTCTCTAGGGACAGAGGGTCTCTTACACAAAAGGAGCGTCCTGTCTGGGACGGCGCTGTCATTAGCTTCTGGCTCTGCCTCAACATTTCAGCAGCCAATTAAAGGTTACCCTCGATCTGCTGAAACCACGCCCATTAATGACAGCAACAATGCTGCTTTTCAACAACGTCTCTTCCTTTGCTTCAAGTGTTATTGTGAAGTCTTAAGAGAGATCAGACTTATTGCTGATGATAAAACAAGTGAAAAAAGCCCACAGATGCACACTGAAGGATGCTGTATAAACTCTATAAACAACCTCATCCTAGCAACAGCATAGCAATGTGCTAAAATGCCACCCAACACATCATCCTAGCAGTATGGCAGCATCTTTTGCATGGACGAAAATCAATAGCATTGTGTGACAATAAAAAATCGCTTTTGTAAACTATTTGCATAATTATAAAAAAAAAACAAAAAAACAACAACAACAAAAAAAACATCTGAGCACCACACAATCAGAGCCGGTTAGTAACGGATTACATGCAATCTGGACGTTGTTATCAGACTCCAAAAAGGAGGTACTGTAATTAGATTATATTACATGTTAAAATGCTTATTATCAGATTACAGTTTTTTTATTTGATTACATATTCAGTAAATTAATAACTTATTGATTCTACCTAAAAAAAAATATATATATCCTATACTTTCCTTTCTAAAAATCCTAATGTGTGTCATAGCATTTAGTTTTAAAACAAGTTACTGGTGATGTAATCTAAAAGTAATCTAAAAAGTAGTCAGAATAAATAACCTAAATTGTATGACTACAATTTTCATAGTTTAATCTGTAATCCGTAACAGACTACATTTAGTAAGTAATCTACCCAAGCACCGAACACAGTTATGTGGCATCAGGCTCAAATCCTATCAGAGTATACACGAACACATTTCTATGCTTAATAAAGGATATTAATCAGATGTGTTATTATTAGCTATAAACATCTCAACTTTAACTTGCATTAAAGCAATTCAAAACAATGCACTGTCAGCACAAAGGAGCTCTATAACAGGAATTAACATAAACATCCTCGGTGAAAAATATTCCAATTTCTTTACAACAGTTTAAAGAGAATAAGTTAAAGCGGAGATGTTTATAGTGAATATAGCAAACATTTGTAGCAAATACAAATATGTCCAATTAATATTGCCAAATAAAACTATGATTGTACTGAGGATCTGTACATATCTGTATTTATATTTAAATTAGTAGTTTATATTATAAGCAGTTTTTAAGGAATGGTCATTTTAAAGTAAGCCGGAAAGCTTGGCTAGTGCACTGAAAGAGTGTGTTCCTGTTGTACATGTTTTAACATTTTGGCTGCTCTGGTAAAAACCACAAACAAATCTGGCACGGTGCAAAACAAAATGAGAGAATTTGTACATCCACTTAGTGTTTCAAGGATGCAAATGCACTGTACTAGAGATGCCAAAATGAGCAGTCAACAGGCTTGTGATTGGACGACCGAACTTATATCTGATGCACGATGCATCTGGCATTTTCTTACATCACTTGCATAGATTATTTCCAATTTCACAATATGAAATAAGAGAACAGCAAGAAGCCAACAGCTATAGTTACTGTAAAGACTGATATACTCTGTTGTACTGAATTTGGATTATAATATCTCAAGCTCCTAGCAAAGCAAAGCATCAAAAAAGTATCGCATTTCAATTCATATCAGCCATTATGCAACTATCACACTGTTTTGAGCGCATGCACATCAAAAGTTGCCACCAATCTGGGAAGAGAAGCAGTGTTGTCTGTGTTTCCAGAGCTTGTTTTCTGTTTAAGGGAAGATTTATGGCATCTAACTTCACGATGATACGTTTTATAGCATAACAAGTACTGTTGTCCCAGTCAGCCGCACGGATGATGGATCTGTTGCTGGAGTGAGAGACAGTGCGAGTGAACGAGGAACTCTTGCTGCTGGAATGATGAACCTCACAAAGCAAGATTGATGCTCTGCCCCGGACAGCGTATGAATTAACATCTCCTTCTCGCTTGTTTACACGCTCTTCCCCTTTCCTTCCTGCTAACATTGGCTTTCTAATCAAATCAGATCAAATCAACAGTGCTTTACCGCTGTGATTGTCAAACTAGCACCGGAGCATTCGTATGAATTAATTAGCATTAATATAATCGGCGGTAACAGTGATAACTGCATAAACATGAGAGGTGCTCATTATGTATACTGTATATGAATAACGGGATGCTTGTAATGTCAGAAATGTGACCATCATCGAGTATCACTGTGCTAATGTGAGCTGATTTAGATGCTTTTTGAAATGACGGTCACGTACAGGTACATACAGGCTCTGTTACCTGTTGATTTCATGCCGGTAATATCTGGAGATGAGCTCTGGATTTCACTAAAGCATTTTGTGGGCTACAGTTTTTATTATGTGGTTTAATACCCAGAAGACTGTGGGCTTGATACTCTGTGCCGCTCCTATCCTACTGTGCCTGATCTGCAGATATTTCATTTGTGAATATGGTACATGTATTAGAGGTGTTTCCCGGTGCAAATATCACTGCAACTATTGCGCATATTTTGGGTTAAAGATAGAAAAAAACAATAACCACAAAGAAACCACTTAGCATCACCCTATATACCACATCACCCTATATACCACCCAGAACACCCCAGCAACCATCTGAGAAGTGAACATCTTCATTTGCTCTCCATTTGCTCGTGGCTGTCTAGTAGCAACAACTGAGCAATGAAAGAGATCTCATTCGTGGTTTCTCCTTCCCTTTGGGAACAGGGCCGATGCCAGACATAAGAGAGAGATGGAAGAAGGTTCAGCAAAAGCTACAGGCAGATGATATTTGGGAAAATGTCCTGCTCGGTGCAGACTTCAGGAAAGTACACTGGGATTGACCAAGCAAGAATTACCTCTGTTTATTTTATTTATTCTGGGGGTTAAAACTTTGTGTGAAAGCACAACAGGGCTCCAGCTTCAAACAGCTCAACTAGTGCTGGGAGACAAGCGCCGTGGCGTTTCTATTCGGCCACGCTCTCGGAAAAACAGAAAGAGGAAAAAAAACACCTCGCAAAAGACTAACCGGATTAACCATCATGCTTTATTTCAGCAACGAAAATATCATCTTCGCCAAAGAGCTGAGCTCGAGGGCCGGACGGCACAGATGAAGATGTAAAAATACAGGCATCAGGAGAATTTTGTCATAAAGACGCCACACGTGACTCGTCTTCCCGAACACTTCAAAAGCTCCTGCCGTGGAATCAGCACAGCTTTGATCTGGAAGACTGTGGCCGCATCCGATTGGCTTTGCTGGCACTCGGTGACAGAGCGGAAGACAGAAAGAGAAAGACAGAGAGAGAGAGAGAGAGATAAAGCGGCAGAGATGCAGAGAGGGGAAAGCAGGTCAGTGGACAGCCGCCTCCAGGGAGGAGCGTGAGGGGTGAGAAGATTAGGAACGCCAGACTGACCACAGCAAGTGGAAGAAAACAGATGTCCAGGGTCCCACGACTCCCAGGGGATGGAGACGGACACTGCACAGGAATCCCCCCAAAACACACACAGACTCTGGACAGAGTCAGCAGGGAAACATGCGCAGATGCCCCCTCCAGTAAAATCCCCTCTGGTTGAAGGTTGGATGCTCATTTAAGTGAGGAAAGTCTCTGGTGGTCCTGTTCCACCTTAAAACATCTCATATACTGCATCATATAAACTAAACAGACGCTGACAAACCACTCAGAACACCCCAGAAACCACATAACAATGCCTAAACCCTAGCAACAACATAACATTGACCTATAAACCACACAGAACAACCTAGCAACCACATGGCAACATCCTACAAACAACCCAGATCAACCTAGCAACCACATACTGTAGTAACACCTAAACCACATTAAACACCCTAGCAACCACATAGAAATGCCTAAATCACCTTGAACAACTTCAGTAACCACATAACAATGCCTAAACCACCTTAAATACCCTAGCAACCACATAACAATGCCTAAACCACCTTAAATACCCTAGCAACCACATAGCAATGCCTAAACCACCTCAAATACCCTTGCAACCACATAACATCTAAGCCACATTAAATACACTAGCAACCATATAGCAATGTCCAAACCATTTTAAATACCCTACCAACCAAAAAGTAATGCATAGACCAATTTACATACTCTAGCAACCCCATAGCAATGCCTAAACCACCTTAAAAATCCTAGAAACCACATAGAAATGCATAAACCACCTTAAATACCTTAGCAATTAAATATCTATTGGTTTGCAAAGCAATTAAATGTCTCAATCTGTGCTCAGATTTACCAAGACTTCACATATCTGTGCCTCTCTCTTTCTCTCCGGCATATTTTCTGATCTCACTTGAGAGCTCAATTATTTCTCCTAGACAGTATTAAAATACAATGCATAAAATACCTTTACCTTAAGTCTCTTGGCTTATCTAAACCTGCACCTCCTGCTCTTCTCAGCTTCTCAAACTTAGTCTGCAATCAACAGTCTGAGATCTCAATATGAATTTCTCAAAGGATCTGAGCTGCAACACATTCATGCATAGCTCTAGACGCTTACTTTACGAGACCTATTGACTCATGTACTCTGTCTATTATTATTTATTTTTAAGAGAAACATCTGAGACAAAGGTGACACTTAATTGAAACTGATCTCTTGGTTCTGTGGCGATGTGTCCCACGTCTCTTTGTTAGTGTGAGAGCTCAGCTGTTGGTTGTGGAGTCTGTGGTGCGTGAGAAACGAGGGATGTGGGGAGAGTTTGGAGAGCGTGATTAACTCAATTAACGGCAGCACTGTCTAACGTGTCAAAGAGGAGGATGAGAAAGAAGAGGAGGACGGATGGATGGATGAAGCGTGAGAGGCTGTAAAACACAATTTTACACCAGCTGTGAAGAACAACTTCCTCTGATCTACAAATCCTGCAATTTTCTCCCACTCCACACTTTAAATCTTTCATAACTTCAGTATTTTTTAATTTATGTATTAAAAAAGCACAAGTGAGCGAGTGTGGGTATATATTAAAAAAGTATTAAAATATTTTGTTTTAAATGGTAATGGTTGATTATATATTTATACAAATACATATTTAAAATATTTATTTTAACAATGTTTTTATTTTAATATTTATTATTTTTAAGAATTTAATAATTAAATTGTTGAATTCTTAATAATTATTAAAAATTAAATTAAAAATAATTATTAAAAATCATTTTTTTTTTTCTGTTGAGATAAAATTAAAAGTTGTTAGTATACTATAATTAATTCAATGTATCTAATTTTTTTAAACATTGCGATTCATCTACCTGTGCTTTTCGTGTACAGGTTGACAAGGTCCTTCATGCATCATCACAGGCCAAGTCAACCAATAAAACTTAATCATAATGTAATATTACACCCAAAAAACAATGTTGAATACCTGAGTGAGTGATTCAGATCTGCTGAATGTGAAGATTCCCCTCAAAGCTTTAATTAACTAGGAACCTCCCCCTTTCACAGATCTAATTAAACGCTATTTGAACCTCTTAATTGCCAGTGTCCTTAAATAGTCTCTGTTGGTCTGCCGAATCTGAAGTCAGACCCGCTGGAGCAGGACGTCCCCCGTCATGAAGGTGACTGGGTCATCAGTGGATCAAGTCATGATAATTAACAAGCACCTCATCCACAGACCACCAGCATTTACACAAGTCCTTTGTTTGCTGTACTGCTCTGATGAAACGAGCACATCGCTTCCCAACAAGACAAACGCTGTGGGATGAGTTTTATAATAATGTATGTTTATAAGGCAGGAGCAATAATACCAGCAATGCTTTATATTAGCATCATTACAGACTGGATACAAACAGTAAATCAAGCACTGGTTCACCGTTGAATTGAAAATGACCAAATACTGTGCAAAAGATTTGAAATCAAATTTTTTTTTTTGTTGAAAAATATTAAAATAATATATATATATATATTATATACACATACATACATGTAAGTATATAATGTATGTGTGTGTATTTATATATATATATATATATATGTATATATAATAAATAAACAGCACACATATAGTATGTAAACAAAAACGTATTTTGGATGCAATTAATCGCTTGACAGCACTAATATATATATATATATAATATGTTTTGTTTACATACTGTATATGTATGTGTACTGTATTTATTATGCATATATAAATACACACACATACAGTTTATATTTTGAAAATATTTACATGTATATATTTATATTATTATATTTTAAATAAATAAGTTTAATATATAAATATAGCATATTTTTATAAATATATCAATGCACGTGTTTGTATTTATATATGCATAATAAATATACACAGTACACACTCATATATTATGTAAACAAAAACTTGTATTTTGTATGCGATTAATCATTTGACAGCACTAATATGTATATATATATATATATATATATATGGGGGCTTTCCTCATCACTCATGCCTGGAGGTTTCTAGTATAGTAAGACCTTGATTAGCTGATTCAGGTGTGTCTAATTGGGTCTGGAGCTAATCAAGTAAGTAAATCAAGCATTGGTTCCTTGTTATATATAACACTTATATAATATTATAAGTATTAATAATTAGAAATATTATATATAGACATATGTCTTATGGTTTAGAAGTGTATTCAATTTTTTTATATAATTAGCACCACAAACTGGATGCATACTAACTAAAAGTAAATTAAAATGTAAACAAATAGTGAATCAAGCACTGGTTCCCTGCAGCATTGGTAAAATGCTCAAATACTGTGCAAAAGTAATGAAATCAGTTCAGTATTTTGGTAATTAGAGGAATTCCTCAACATTTTCTAAGCAGAATAACAACATTTGACCTTTGAATCGCTGATATTTATATAACTACTGGTTATTAACTAATTACATACGCATCTGCCAAATTAGAAACCCCGACAGGCAGAGGAAGGAGGTTAATTGGTTACTGGAATGTTTTTTGCACGAGATACATAAACACGGTTATATAGCGAACGTCGCGCTCCGCACGCGGGACATAAAGCTGCATAACGGCGGCGTGACAAGCGAAGCAGAATGGATGAAACACTCCACATGTTGCAAGCCCAGATGAGACGGTACGGCTACCGTATATAATTAAAGCAATTGCATAAGCTGTTCAATTATACTCCGCATGAGAGGCAAAGCACCCTCCCGCACTCCTCGGCTGGAAGAACTGGGAGAAAAGGGGAAAGGAGGCCTTATAATTACAGACGTGCCATATGGTCAGCACGGGGATCGTGTGGAAATATTTACTTTCCCGCTGTATTTTTTCACGGCAGCTGAGATTATGTCTTTGTTAGCGGATGCCAGCGTGCGCTGTCAGAGTTTGTCAGTGCTTGGCCATGCTGCAGACCACCATCCAACACGCGGCTTTAATTAGCGTCTGTGCGGCAGTCATTATTGCAATTAGTGCGGCAGTGCGGTCTGCCTGGGGTACCTGAGCAGAACCTGCTTCTCCCTAGCAGCTCCTCCCTGGGCCCAGCAGCTGCTTTAACTCACGTCTGTTCTCTCTGTGTGTGTGTGTGTGTCTTACTTTACTTAATTATCTGCTTCTTATTTTTTTATATATCTGTTCTCTGGGCCCTCATTTGATTATCATTAGGATTCTATGAGCCGAAGAATACCAAAAGTTTACTTGTTTTCATCGCTCCGATTTTCTTTTTCTTTAAAAACATTAATGTCCTGAGGTGCTTTCGCACTACAGCTGTTGCCAAGGTCCGTTTACTGCAAAAAACTATTTCTTAATCAGTATTTGTGTCTTGTCTTACAGTAAAATTATCTTTGAAATTAGATATATTTACTAGAGAAATATAATTATGTCAGATAAGACTTAACAGTTTATCTGATTAATAAAACTGCACAAGACAGTAAAACTTGTTTACAGAAATTCTTCATTTCTTTTTTTAAAGTTGACATGAAAATCTGACTTTTTCTGCATTTAAGTGCTATAATCGGGTCCCTCGTGCATCTGCCAACCCACAAAACCTGAAAAAGGACAACACAGTTACTTTGTTTTGACAAGCTTTTTCTGCACGCTTGTTAAAAACCGATCCGCTCAGATTTCACTCCCTGTGACGTAGAAAGGGAACTTCTTATAATATTACCGCCCCTTGATCTGCATGTTTCCACCCATGACGCAGCCATTGTGTTTTAGCAAGTGAGTGGTGTACTAGTCCAGGTACAGTCTAGTCTACAGGTGTACTAGTTCTAGGTGTACTAGTTCTAGGTGTACTAGTTCTACCGCCACGGCTGCACTGACGAGCACAGAACACATTTAGAGTCCCAGAGACAGCACTGGATTTATTTACTGTATATTACTCTTCTGATCTAATATTAACATGATTTATTTTCCAGCTGTTTACCTTCACAGACATAACCGACTGTTTTTGTAACTCGAGTGTTTTTAACATAAACTTGTGTGTATGTGACAGTTTAAGCGCAGTAAGATATGAAAGAGAACTTAGTTTAGTACTCGCATGCCGTGTGACCGACGCTTTCTGTGCAAACGCTTCCGATGTGTGCTCTCAGAAAACTGTATATAAGAAGTTTAAACTGATATGGCTTTAAAATGCAAGCTTTACGTACAATAGACATGATAATCACAAACCGTAAGAAGAATGCATTTGATTGTTGGAGCATGGAGGTTAGACAAAGAATGAGCAGAGAAAGTATTCCTGGGACAAAGGATGCGTAAGACTAGAGTGATGTACTGATTAGATTTAAAAATGTATCACATTATGAGAATTTGAATTATATAATTGACTTGGTGGAGAGTCAGTTGTTAAAAAAGTGTCTTGGGACATCTACCTGTCAAGTTTTCCTTAAAAGTGAGGGTCACTTTAGTGTAATCAAGGCAAAACCAGTGGCATTTGTATTAAATGTAATTTGAATTGGCTAATTGTCTTAACTAGAACTTGAAATACTTGATTCTTATCATCTGTTAAATATTTTTGTATAGTACAATGACCTTCCCTTTCACTGATTTCTTACAATGCACCAGTTTCACATCTCTTGTAACACTTTTTTGATTTTTAACATTTTTACTTTCCAAACAAGACTTATTGTTATATACCAAGGCTGCAAAAAAATACCGTAAAACAGTAATACTTTGAAACATTTTTACAATTTTCTATTCTAATATTTTTTGAATATGTTACATGATCCTTCATAAATAATTCTAATTTGCTTCATGATCATTTAAAAAAAAAAGTATCTCATCTTAAAGGCACAGCTCTATTCTGGAAAAGGGCGGGAGCAGCAGCTCATTTGCATTTAAAGAGACATGCACGAAAACAGTGCATATCTGCTTGCACTCAAAATAGGCATTTTCAAATGATAATGAAATTGATCTGTGAGTATTTTGAGCTGAAACTTCAGACACATTCTGGGGACACCCAAGACGTGTATTACATATTGTAAAGAGGGGCATAATAGGTCTCCTTTAAGCATAAACCATATACGATTTTTACAGATTTGTGTTTTATTATCTAAAACCTATAAACCAGCTGAAACAACCTAGCAATTGCATAGCAACACCCTAGCAACCACATAGCAGAACACCCTAGCAACCGCATAACAATCCATTTATCTGTGTGTGTGCCTGAAAAACATTCAAATTGACCTTAAAAATGCCAAGCTTCAATGTTTTTAAACCACTTCAAACTTTCTGGCGAGTCTTTTTCAACATCAGAACTTTTCTTGACAAATTGTTTTCTTATCTAATCATCCTAAGCAACTTTTCTTCTCAGGTGAACATGTACTAAATACAATATTTTTGCAGATATTTAGGAAAGATGCTTGCTTTAGTACAGTCAAAAAATTGCATTCAGCATTGTTTGATAACTGTTTTATGATAAAAAATGGTTATGATATTTATGAAAAATGTATGATTAACTGTTAAACAAACAATGGTAAACCCCAGCAAAGCAAACTACTTGACTTTTTCCTCAAATATGGCCGGTTTGAATTGTAAATATGGTATAATTTACATGATTCATTCCTAAATGAATGTAAAGAAACAAAACAAGTTGTACATTTCTGACATATTAGGCATACAGAAAAGAGTGAAAGTGTGCATAATGCAAAACATTAAAATGATTACTTCCATGTTAGAATAAGAGCATTTCTTCATCGTCCCATTCCTTTATATATACAAAGGGCTGGGCAGTTATAAATGGCCTAGGCACCACAACAAGACCCTAGAAACCGTCTATAACACCTTAGCAACCCCATAGCAACGACCCAAACACAGTAGCATCATAGCAGCAACTTTTGCACAAGAAAACAACTCATTTTCCTCACGTTTAGTTGTCTCTATTATACATTTTTGAAGATAAACTCTTCGTTCTGGAAGGAAATGTATTAATTATCATCCGTTTTAGAATCGAATGCTCAGAAGCATGTTTGTGTAAGAACTGAATTGAATTATCTCACTTCTGTTTTGACTTGTTGTTGATTTTTTCTGCCTGCAGCAGCTTTTGTGCAACAATCCCTGTAGAGAAGTTTTTACTTCTTCCACTTGCTGAGTCTGTTTCGGAAGATTATTGAGTTTGCTATTTGGGTCACAGCATGCTGTGCTTCCGTACAATATGTTTGGGAATAGCTGTGAAGAAGATACATATCTCCAGAAACATTCCCATCATCCGTTCGCCCCGTGAAGCGCTTCTCCATCTATCTGACATGTTCTCGGAGCATAGCAGACCCGTCGCCTGACACGGGAAGATAATTAGCCCAGCGATTAGGTAAACAATGGGCTTAATTGAGTAATCAGAGAGAAGGAGAATCTGCAGAGGCTACGATTAGAAATCTTCAGCGGCGGTGCTGGGTTTGTTTGGGGAGCTGAAGACGGATTTAATCCGAGCGATCCTTGGGAGAGATGCGAGATCTTCCCCGCGGTACACAGAGACACTGGAAACTTTCTGTCTTTGCACATGCTCTCTCTCTCTCTCTCTCTCTCTCTCTCTCTCTCTCTCAGAACTCCACAGCAGATAAAATGATTTTATGATTTAAGGCGCCAATTCTGCCTCAGGCGTGAAATCTAAGTTCATGTTACGGTTGGTAGTGATAGATTTTTTTTATTGCTTCCTTTTCATGCATTTTGCTCTTTCAGCGTTCACACAAAACGTGTGGATGCTTAAGATCTTGTGTCAGTCCCCTTGAAAGAAACAAATTCAGAAAAAAGTGAACAAAAGTAAAACAACTCACTTTTGTTTTGCCATGGTTACTTAATTTATTTTCTTGTAGATTTTAGGACAATGCATTGATAACATGTATATGCACGTTGAAAATTAGTGCAGTTTTCATAAGGTAAGACAACATGCACAAACTATGATGAACACAATTTGACCAAATTAATTCCTAATAAGTGACTAAAGTCATGTGACCGAATCATTTTCTCCCACGCAACGTCACTTCCAAACGCCGTTCACTAACAAACATGACATTTGGCACTAAACTATGAAAGCTTGTTTACACCATGAGATAAAAGGGTAATTATGAAAAATATATATATAATCTTGCAATGGTAAAACAAAAGTCAGAATTGTGAGATAAAAAGATGCATTATTAACAATTGCAAGATATAAACTCAGAATTGTGAGATAAATTAGCCTACCTTCTTATTAATTTTTGTTTTTTAATCATATGATGGAAACAGGCCTCTGTACTAAACAGCAAGAGCATTAGTAGCTTCCCCAAACTCTATTTCCATTTTGTGCCAATTCAGTGGTGATTTTGTTCTCTTGAAAACAGATTTTTGTCAGAAATGTGATATTTCAATGTTTCCCCATCAGTAACATTTCATACAGTAGAAGTATGCTACATAGTCACGTAACCTCATGCTACGGTTAATTCAGCTGAAAGTGTCCAGAGATCAGTTATTTTGCTTTTTAATCTAATTAGTATACAATATCCATTAATAGTAATGCATAAATGCATACTGTGCTGTGTATTTTCTGTATGCATGAAACTACAGTTACATATGCCAGAATGTGCCGTATACAACCAAAGCACACTGCATACTGTAACCCCACAATGCAATGCATTAGAATCAGTTTCCTTCTGGACTAGTTTAATGTGGCTTAAAATTAGATTTAAAAAATATCTGTATTTATCAGCTTTATTTGCAAATGTGTAATATTCAAATTTTTTTCATAAACTGCATGTGCAACTTTAATGGAAACATGGCTGCGGTCTCTGGCCGTAAGAGAGTAGTTTACTCAAAAATAAAATTGCCATTATTTACTCACCCTCATGATGACCCAAACCTGTATGCTGTTATTTGTTCCAGAGTTCATGCCACATGATGACAGCTCATAGTGACCACATCTCTCAAAAGAACAAAAAAGCAGCATGAAATTAGTTCAGAAGATACTTGCTCTGAGTTCAGATTTATACGATATATTTTGCAAAGTGACAAACATTGATGCAACAGCAAACACACCAGCACTTCTACAGTCCAGCACGCAGCTGTGAAGCGGGACCTCTCCTGTCCAATATCCCGAACACGAGACCCCAGAGACAAACACTCATTCATCATGAGCTGTCAGGACGCCCAGGGCAGCATGTCACGCTGCTGTTGATTTAACAGGAGACAGTCTGACACGCTCAGACCTTCCACAACAACTAGCCAGATTTACAACTCACAACCTGCCTCTGGATTACCCATTATCTGCCATTACTAGTGTGCGGGACGCTCTCTTTCACCAGGACAAATCTGCTAACTAACCTTTCAGGGAGCTACACACTACAGCAGGGAATCACAAACGCCTTTGACAAAGTACGTTCTTGAATTGTCCTCCACACAATGGAAATGAAATGTACTATAATTTAACACCATATTTACATGATGATGGTTCTCTGATGTTGGTTAATGCCAGGCTTATTTTATTGAACTAAAACTGAAACCAAAATTAAAACCATAAACAATAAATGAAAACAAATACATAAACAGACCATACAATCATTAGCTGAAATAAAATATTGAAAACTATATTTCAGCTAATTGCCAAGGCAACATTTCTTACTAAAACAACATCAAATTAATAAAAAGATAGAGATACGTATAGATATAAAAAATCCCCAAAACACAACAAAATGATTACAACTTTAAATACAATTAAAATGGAAAATATAAAAATAAAAGCTGATTCAAAATATTGCTTATTTGTTTGTAATAGCACATAAAGGACACTAAAATAACATCGAGGACATGCAGAAAATCAAATCAAATATTTAATTTTAAAATATTTGACTATAATATAAGAAAATTTATTTACATATTTACTATTTTTGAAATTAAACTATGATATGATCAAAAAAAGACAATTTCAGTGATAATAATGTTATTTTTATAATAAAAAAAAAAAAAATTTTTATAATAAAATGTTTTTATATTATTTTAACTCAAATAAAATTAAAACAAACTATTGTAATATTACAATTGTACTAGACAAATTTTATTAAACTAATAAATTTTTATAATAATTTATCATTTGTCACATTTCGATTAAAATTTTATTGCAATTGCAGCCTTATTTATTAAAATGTTACATTTTATGAACAAAAAAAAAAATCTCTTTTAAAGTGTGTGGTTAATTTTAAATGCGGTTAACAGTTTAAGAAGGTTTATTGGTCTTTTACACATGTCCCCTGCCCAAAATCTGCCTAAAATCTTCAGTCTTTTTCCAGTGCTGACGTCCTCATCCTTATTAAAATCAATGGTTTTGGCTGCGCACACTGATGTAGTGTAAACTCCAGTGTGAAAGTGCCCTTAAAGGATGATCTGGAGCGGGTCGGGATACGTGACCCTCGAACCCCCCCGAACGTCCGTGCATCTTAACCTCGGACAGCCGAGCAGACTCACGGATTAGCGGTCTGACTCATTATCAGCGCTGAGCAGTCGAGAAACACACTTCAACAGTTTCTTTCCAATTTCTCACATGGATGATCTAATATGTGAAAAGAAAACCAATCGACCCATGTCATTGGGTTATTATTTTGCTAATGTGAAATTTTTTGTATTATTATTTTGAGTGTGCGTTCCAAAATCCAATCAACATTCCTGACCACAGAAAAGGGCCCTTTTCCATGCGCTGAGATTAAAACCCCTCCAAATTAATAATCGTTAGCATTTGACTCGGAAACCAACCACTGTGCAAGCTCTTAAGAGCCTTTATTTGCATATTTGAACATGCTTTGTGAACCCCGTCCACTCCAGATGCGATGATATTCCTGCAGTTTGGAAGGATGATAATGTTCAGCTTGATATTATGGCCGCGCTGCATGAGGCGTCTGTCTCGGATAGGTCAATGATAGGCTGCTTTATGAGAAACAGGACGATTTCAGAGCAAAGTAACGCTTGAAATGCTGTGATTACAGTGTCGAAGAGGAGCAGATTGAAAACTGAACCTGTGCACTGTCCGGATCCATCCACGAAGGTCAGCCGTTTACCTGTCGGTGAAAGAGGCGAAGTGCAACTTTTAGTATTCAGCATGCAATAAATACCATTATTTTAGGCTTCCCAATACCCAGAAATACCCCCTCAGACTGGGAATCCTTAACTAGTATAAACAGCAGTATGCTGCATTGTCACATGACCTCATTATGTAGAAAGTTTAATACAACAAATGGTGTACAACAATCATTTAACAAAAATGGTTTAAAATCAAGTACACTGTTTACAGTACACATACTATATAGAGCATAAACAGTAAGTGTAGTATGGTAGTATGCAACATTTATACTGTGTGAAGTATGTGCATTTTCTCTATGCAGGAAATTAGAAAATCCAAGCATTACATAATTTGTTCAGCAGTGGATGCTCTGCAGTGAATGGGTGCCATCAGAATGAGAGTTCAAACATCTCAATAATCCACACCACTCCAGTCCATCAGTTAACATCTTGTGAACAAAAATATGCCTGTTTGTAAGAAACAAATCCATCATTAAGACATTTTAACTTTAAACCATTTCTTCTGGCAAAAATATCAATAATCAAGAGTCAATAATCCATAATAACGCCATAAAAAGTCCATCTCCTGATGTCCCCAGGGAACACACATACTGACCCAAAAAAAAAGTATAACCTGAATGTACTGTAAGTCGCTTTGGATAAAAAGCGTCTGCTAAATGCATAAATGTAATGCAAATGTAAAGATGTCATCTCACATCAAATCCACCCAGATATTTGTTTAGAACAATTTTGGACAGTTTTCATTTGTAAATTGTGTTTGACACATATTTCTCTCCTGATTGAGACATGATTATTTTTTCATTGGAGGACGCGTTATTATAGATAGAAGATTTGTATTTTAGCCGGAAGCAACAGTTTCAAGTTAAAAATGTGTAAATGATGGATTTGTTTCGTATAAATATGCAGCTTTTCACTTGATGGACTGGAGTGGTGTGGATTATTGTGATGTTTTTATCAGCTGTTAGGACTCTCATTCTGACGGCACCCATTCACTGCAGAGGATCCATTGCTGAGCAAGTGATGCTATGCTGTTTCTTCAAATCTGATGAAAAACTAACTCATTTATATCTCTGATGGCCTGTGGGTCAGTAAATTCTCAACAAATTTCCATTTTTGGGTGAACTATTCCTTTAAAATGAAATAAAAACAATCTAAATACTAACAGAAATACAAACTGAGTGAATTGCTGAATTAAATACAACTGTATTTTGTAAAATGTAGCAAACTGCCGTTACTGAAATACAGTTTATTATTACACAGTGTGTACCGTTTCAGTTTATTATTACACAGTGTGTACCGTTTCAGTTTATTATTACACAGTGTGTACCGTTTCAGTTTATTATTACACAGTGTGTACCGTTTCAGTTTATTATTACACAGTGTGTACCGTTTCAGTTTATTATTACACAGTGTGTACCGTTTCAGTTTATTATTACACAGTGTGTACCGTTTCAGTTTATTATTGTACAGTGTGTACCGTTTCAGTTTATTATTGTACAGTGTGTACCGTTTCAGTTTATTATTACACAGTGTGTACCGTTTCAGTTTATTATTACACAGTGTGTACCGTTTCAGTTTATTATTGCACAGTGTGTACCGTTTCAGTTTATTATTACACAGTGTGTACCGTTTCAGTTTATTATTACACAGTGTGTACCGTTTCAGTTTATTATTACACAGTGTGTACCGTTTCAGTTTATTATTACACAGTGTGTACCGTTTCAGTTTATTATTACACAGTGTGTACCGTTTCAGTTTATTATTGCACAGTGTGTACCGTTTCAGTTTATTATTGCACAGTGTGTACCGTTTCAGTTTATTATTACACAGTGTGTACCGTTTCACACACTACAGGTATTCACTGCATACTGTGCCTTATGCAGCACACTAGTTCTCCATTCTGAACACAGTCCATCTCTCACTGGTGCATTAAACTAACAGCATTTATTAAATAATGGGTTTCCAGTTAAGTTCATACCCTTAATAGGCTTCTGCTCCTTACACCTGATCCTCAGAGATGCCGGAGATCTCAAACGAAGAGGTCTTATTATGATTAATCTCACGCTTCTCTTCACTAACAATTCTAATATCAGACACACAACATGTTTGTTATTTTATACTCACCAGGCAGATCTTTACCCCATATGGGAAATTAGTATTTACGCTGGCTTTCTAGTTCTCATTAAGAGTCAATTATCAATGTCTTGTGCTTTAGGAGAATGACAAATTAACTGTTTACAAACTTAGCATAATATGACTCGACAACATTCGCGAACGCTTCTCGAAGCACCTTGATACAGTGCGGGGAATATTCTTTTTAATTTGTCAAGCGAAATCAAACTTAATTAAGGAGAATGGCTACATCTGTTCCACGTAAAGCTTGCAGGGTCCATCAACCCCCAGGTGGTCTGATAATTAAAAACATATTTCTTCCTACTTAAATGAAGTTAGAACATCTGTTTGGAGAGATCTGCCGTGCCTACACACTATGACACATCTTAGCCATCAACGTTTATTAACGATGTTTTTCAGATACGGAAGAAATCACAGAAGTGTTTAAACTGAATCTCCAGCAGTGTGTGTTTTGATTCATTTTGGAGGGTCAGCCTGTAGTGTTGTGTTTGTGTTGTCACTTTACTGCTCCCTTATTAGTGCCATCAACAAATGCAATTAACTAAATAGAACCGAGAAGCAATTATTGAGACTAAAACTCTCTAGAAGAAGTCTCTTTTGCTCACCAAGGCTGCATTCGTTTGCTCATACAGTAAAAGTGTGAAATATTATTACTGTACTCTTCAAAACAGCTGTTTTCTATTTGAATCAGTTTTAAACTGTCATTTATTTCAGTGATCAAAGTTGTATTTTCAGCATCATTACTTCAGTGTCACGTGATCCTTCAGAAATCATTCTAATATATGCTGATTTGCTGCTTAATAAACATTTGTGATGATTCGTATTTTTTTGTAACATTATAAATGTCTTTGTCACTTTTTGCATCCTTGCTGAATAAAAGTAATAATTTCATTAAAACAACAACAACAACAATGTACTGACACCAAACTTGATTCCTCGAAACAGAAAGAAAACTTAGTGCATCTTCAAATTCATCTTTTTCAACATTACACAGTGTAATTTGTAATTCCTCCTCCTCGTCATTTTAAAATTATCCTACAAAAAATATGGGAAAAGTCAGAAAAAATATCTTCCAAACATTAGACACTCACTGTAAAAAAAACAGCCTAATAATTGATTAAATGTAAAGTTATCACAACAAATGTGTTTGTATTTAATAATGCAGTATTTAATATTTATTAGATTTAGCAAGAAAATATATATTTATACAGCAGAATTTGCTATAAACTAAAACAGTTTTTGTAAGGAAATATGAATTACTTATATATATATATACTTTTTAAACTATACATTTTAATGCAAGTCAGCAGCAAAGCTATCTTTATGGCCAAAAGAAAGAGAATAACAGAAGTTGTACAATTAACAAAAATATATTTCAAATTTACCACAGTATCTTTCTATTATAAAATGTACCACAAGACAAAAATCTCAAATATATTCCAGATTCAGAAACCTTGATGTAAATGTAATTTTTAAAGCACTTCATGTTGTTAATAACAAATGTAATTAATTTTTTCTCTCTTTGCATTTATATATCAATATGGTACAATATTGTCCTATATTAATCAATGTGATAAAGGAGTTGGGTCAAAAGTAATCAAAAGATAATCCGATTATATTATCTAAAATGTGTAATGTAATGGATTACGTTACTGACTACAATTTTTGTCATGATGGAAATCTTTACCGGATTATATAATTAGTAAATACTCTACTCAATACTGGTTATGACTTTGAAGAGTGAAATCTACAGCACTTATAGCAGTGTTTGTAACAGGAGAGGTGCCATTGGCCACGAGACGTTATTACTCGGACAGAATCCAGACCCAAGAAAACCTCCCAAAGTGAGCCGAGAGAAGTGAGGGGGCTGGTTAGCTCCAAATTGGGCGCCGATGCGTTCTGGGCACTTAGCTGGTCAGTGATACACAGAGAGAAAAGCAGAGAGCTCGGGGTCGCCCTGTTTCTTCAATGCTAATCCTGCGCCAATTAGTTTCTGCCCAGGAGTGCCGGGCATAATGGCTCATTACGGAACGACCCCCCCTCCGCCATCAAATTAAATATGATGGGACCCGTGAACAATGTCTTATTAAAATCAACAATTGATCTCCTCTTTGTTCGTTCGGCTCGTTCAATTAAACAAACGTGTACATCACGTCGCAGGGTTCAAGGCGAGTTCTTCTCATCCTCGCCGCGTCTGCGAGGCTTTGAAGATTTTCCGAATGGCTGGAAGTCTTTGTGCGGGACGCGGAGAACGCCAGTAATGACCCCCTCAGTTTCAGTTTTCATACGGGTTATGAAACTCTGAGTGTGTTGCAGGCGATAATGCCGAACCGATGATGAGTTTGCAGTGTTTCTGACAGGTCAGGGGTTCTTTAAAACTCTCTCAAATGATGAAATATTTGTAGGATCAATGCACTCGCTCTTTCAATATTAACACCTTTTACTGCTTTCGACCATAAATTAAAGGAGACTGTTCTAAAGATTTTGAAAAAAATCTGAACGAGTACATGTATTGTTTTCTTGAATGCAATACTGATTTGTTTTTGTTTTTTACTTCCAGAAACCATCATTTTTTTACAGTAATATAAATAAATAATCATCTTTATTTAATTTTTTATTTATATTTATATTTGGAATGAACAATTTACTGAAAGAATACACGTAATGCCTTGTTGAATACAATATAGATTTTTACCATAAATTTAATTAATATTTTAAACTTCCAAAAACCATACGTTTTAAGGTGTAGTAAAGGTGACTCATATTTTACACAACTCAATTTGTTCATATTTTATAAAACTCCCCTCCAGCTGTTCTCTGGCCAGTGATAAAGTGAAGTGCCAATCAAGAACAGACTGCTGAGATGTAAAGATGCGGACGGCTCACGAGAGCAAGTGTCTGAAACGCCTCAGGAGGAGCAGACGTGACAGAACAAACGTGAGAGCGTCCCGATCGTCATTAGGACCTGTTGGTTCCCTCTAGAACATTCTCACACCTCTCACACTGTCGTCATGGAGATCAATACACCTGAGAAATGATGAATATCAACCCAAAATGAGCTGATTTACAAGTGGACATCTGTTTGAATCGGCTCAATGTGCACATGCACTGAGATTTCTACAGCAACCAGAAGTTTATTCCAACCCTATAAAGCCAACTGCATCATATTTGATACAAGAATCAATATAGCCTCTAAAGGATCCACATGATCAAAACCTGTCGCACACAATCTAAACATGCCTTCGGTCTCTGATTGATAGTTTGGACGTTTTTAGTGAGTAAAAGGTCTTTTAGTATCATTGTACAAACATCCAGCCTCAGTTCATGGCTCACGCTGTGAAATCAAATGATTTTTATATTAAACATAAACATAACTTTTATATTGTTAGCAATATTTCAAGATGAACACTTACTGGACCGAAGCAACTTAAGTTTACTTGATTATCCAGACATCATGTTCAAATGTGAGTCAAATATGATCGTCAGGCTTTTGAGGAACGTTTATTTGTTCATCTCTCAATCGGCGTTGTATTGCATTGCATTATATGTTTTGATCATAAAATGAAGAATTAAATCTAGTCTAAGAGAGATTATTGAGAGATATAAAGTAAAAAATTATATTTATTTCATTTCATGTTAGTATCTGCTATACATTTACATATTTAGCAGACGCTTTTATCCAAAGCGACTTACAAGTGCATTCAGGTTATACATTTTCATTAGTATGTGTGTTCCCTGGGAATCGAACCCACAACCTTTTGCGCAGCTGACGCAATGCTCTACCACTGAGCCACACAGCAACACCGTTGTACAAATCTAATTGATTTACATTACAACCTATCATATCATACTATATGAGCCATAAAAAACTAATGCATCAAATATGATACTCAACAAAACACATAAGCATATGTATTTTTTATATTTTGTCTAAAGGTTAAATAAAACATTTTGATTTCGAATAATTCGTTTTCTCACTACGTCAGGCTTCACAGGGTTAATGAGAGTTAAACAACTGTTACTGTTGCAATGCGACAAAGTTGAGCACAACGTTATGTAATGTAATGAGTAAACTGTGAGTACAGAGAGAACTCACACGATCCGTCTGATATAGTTTGATACCGCAGTCGAGCAGAAGCTCCTCCAAGAAAGCAGCGGTGCAGGAACCTGCAGTGACTCGGTCTCTGCACCACAAACTACTTACAGCCAAGAGTTTAAAAGCAACCTGCAGTCATAATGTATATTTGTAGTAATTCATATCACACTGATTCCCTCGATAGAAACCCAACAGGATTTTCCCATTGGATTATTGCAGAAGCTCTGTGACCAACAAAAGTGTATGATTCGTACATGTTTTATTCCTTATGATATTTCATGCATTTTCTGTATTTATGCCTAAATACCATTGCCAGAAGTAAAAAGCTAAATGTAGGTTATAAACGAACTACAAATCAGTCACATGACTTTTGGCTTCATGCAACAACTCTTTAAGTCTTAATTTAAAAAATATTTTCAGAGATGCAAATATGCATACCTTTTTTTATGTCCAAAACTGTATTTTCACACACACACATTTTTTTTGATTGAATATATTTGGTCAAAATCCCATGTTATAAAAGATGAAGTGCTATGCAGGCTATTTAAGACAAACTGGCAGATTAGACGCAATATCTACCCTAAACGCCCTCTCTCTTTTTACCCTTCCTGCATCTCAGACCTCAAATACATATAATAGAAATACATTTGTAAGTAAAGTTTTGAAGTAAAGAGTACTAGGCCTATACAGTACAAGCTGAATTTAAAAAGTCATGACCAATCTCGAAGAAAAAAATTAGATGACTAACTTTTTCAGACTAGTCTAAACAGTTTATGCAACCAGCCCCAGTCCTTTATTTACCCTTGTAAGATTACAAGTACCCCCCACACACACACACTTGTAAAAGCACTTTCTCATTGGATCTAAGCTAATCTCATAGGTGACCTATTTTGATCTCAGAAAGTGAGTGAAGTTGAAAAGTGAGGAGTTTGCATCTGAAAGTGTGAGTTAGAATAGTGTGTAAGAGTGTGATTATAAACTCAGTGTGTAGATGAGTATACCTGTTCCATTTGATGTTTAATGTCCCGACAACCTCTGTAGTCACTTTTAGACACTTGTTAGCAACCGTAAAAGCACAAACAGGTATTACTGATGTATTTTATGTTGTAGAATAAAACATGAATGATATCTTGATCTTGTGTTGATTATAGAACTTATTTCAGGCATTAAACCAAAACATTTAAATAAATAAAAAGCTTCAGGACGGAAGAAGCAGATATGCTAAAACGTTAACTTGTTTCTGGATTTTGGTCTATAATATATTATCCCTGCAGTTCTATACAAATATGAAGCTTGTTTTTTGCTTGAAACCTCATAAATTCTTTCATATTCTTCAGTAAAATCTTTATTATTTCACCTGTAAAGTCATCTTTGCCAGCCTGTTGTTGCACATTTAATTTATTCATTTGACAAGATTAGCTACAGAGCTAAACCTCATTTGCTGTAACATATGTAGATAATAAAATATATTAAAAAGCAAAGAGAGACACATGAAGATAATGATCAAATAATGAATAAATAAAATAATAAATACATCTATTCATGGGCAATTGACAAAATAAAACATAACATACAAAAATAAAAAAAGATAAAATAATACTTTTTCAAAAATGGCTACAAGGTTATTATCATTAATCGAAACTAAAACCATAAACATTACTTGATTTTCATTACTTGAAATAAAACAAACATTATCTGTTTAAATATAAATATTAAATATAACACAAAAACCTTAAACTTATTTCATCTTGTTAAAATCAAATCAAAACAGAAAGTCATTTTCAAAACAAATAAATAAAAATCAAACAAAGAAAATTAAACTATTAATGCACCATAATCAACTAAAATTAAACTGACCTTTAGATTAAACAAAATAAAAAAAGTCTTGCAGGAAGGTTATTATCGTTAATCGTAAACTAAAACATATAAAATAATAAACATGAATTAAAATAAAATATATCATTTTTAATTAGTTGAAGAATTAAATAAAACCAAATAAACAAAAACCAAATACTTAAAAACAGATAAGCAATATACCTGAGTGTGAACACTTTTCTGAGGATAATCATATCTTGTGTTGGTCTAACGCATCTACAAACAGAGTGAAACACATCCAGTGGACCATGATCTAGTGCTTCCACCCATAATGCTTTGTGATGCTCTGAGGTCAATGCCCCAGAGTACGTGTGTGTTGTGTGTTATGGCTGGAGAGTGTTCTGCGGTGAGCCTTACTTGGGAATAAACCACTGCCGGCATCTGTGTTTGCATCCCACCGGGAGCCTGCGGAGGTCTGGGTTACAGGGGGCAGATCCTCACCTGGGAATTAATGTGTGTCAGAAGCAGATTGTAAACACACTGGAGACGCTTCCAAAAAGTGCAACACTTCAGTACTGTACCTTCCTAATTGGCCCTCATCACAGAAACGCTCATTCCTGTCGAGGCCTATGAGTCTATCAAATCAAACAGTGGAGTTTATGTAACACGTGTCTCTGTAGCTGTACTAGTAGAGTACGCCGAGAGCAAACCCAAGATCATGGACTCGTTCCCCAGAGGAAGCATGTATGATACAAGACTCGAATACAATAAAACAAATCTGTCAAATGCATGAATGTAGGAGTGAAGGAGAGGTCAGAGCAGGGTTCATCCAATCCAAGATATTGTGCGATTTATTCACAATTATCTGTGAACTTTACTAGCAACTTATGAGTGAGATGTTTCAAAGAAATGGTAGTTAATAATTAAATGTGACATTTTGTAGAAAGACTGAAATGGTATTTTCTTGTAAGACATACTCCAATAATCTCGAATAATCTTAATTACAACGTCAAGAAAATGAGTTTTTGAATAGTTTTCCTGAAGAGTCACTTTCCTGCAGAGTTTAGTTTCAACCAGTGTTATTTTAGTATTATTCATATACTATTACAGTATTCGTAATATTTTTAATTAGCTTATATTTTAATGCTTTGCAATTTATTTATGTGCCTTTAATATTTCGATTTAGCTTAAAAAACATTTATTTGATATTTATTTTTTGTATGTTTAGTACTTTCACTTAATTTTAGTAAGTTTTAAATGTTAAGGTTTGTAAGCTTTCATCTAGTATTTGCATTTTATTTCAGCTATATTTTAATGAATGAAAATGATTATGATGACGTATGTGCAATGTGCTTTACCTGACCTTTTATTTCTAGTGACAAACCACAATCTTTCAAATCAAATAAACATTTAATATTTCCTTCTAATTATTTGTTCAGGCTTTTAAAAGTTAAGAGATTTTTTATACAAAATACAATTATAAAATAACTTATAAATAAAGAAAATCTTAAAACAATCTGAGATACTGGACAACTCAATGTCAATTACTGAAATGAATAGAATATACCACACAGTACACCATTAAAGCAGTGAGGAAGAATAACGGTAGAGAACATGTCAGAATGGTGTGTTTGTGTGTCATCCTCACCCGGGACACCACGAGCTGAACGTCTGGAGGGAATCACGGCTTTGGTTTTAATGTGCATCACTATTTCCCCTAAAAACATCAAGAAACAGAGAGACAGATAGAGACAGTCAGATAGCAACAGCAATAGACAAGAAACTGCACCATAAAATCATGGTTCCTAATTAAAGGAAAGTTACGGCTTCAATACAAGTTAAACTTAGTTTATTAGCACTGTTAAAACAAAAATCTTGTTTATCGTGATGAACCTATAATGGAAGTCTATGGGGCATGGCATTATGATAATATGTAATATTACAATATACACACACTAACATGTTCAGGGGATTTAAACACTCAAGTAACAACTTTGAATAGCAAAATCCATATAAGTTGCACATTTCTTGTTATAAACACTGTTACGTCTTGCCCCATAGACGTCCATTGTAAGTGCATGACTGTAAACACAATATTTAAGGGACGAATCAAAATTAATAACTGTGTACATAAAGAGACTGCATTGATTCTGGAATATTCCTAAGAGGGAAGAAAACAACAATAACTCTAAGAGCCCTAAACATTAAAATATAACACAGACAAAATATCAAGATGTGAATCCACAAATTGCCCAATTATCAAGCTAAAGTTTCCATCCTTAAATTCTCCATTCATATGTGTTTATGTAGATTCAATAATACATATTTCCCCTGTAAAACCTCATGGCCTTATTAAATTTAAAATATTCCAAACAGCTAATTTTTCCTTTTCTCCTTTGTGAATGGCTCGGAAGAATATCCAGAGTAACTTTTTCACCTCTCTCCCTTAAAAAAAATCATTCACAACTTATTTCACTCTGTCTTTGTTATACTTTCATTAATATTTTCTTTATTTGAGGTCATCAATATGCGCATTTAAATACGGAGCGCCGTGGTAATGGCTCACATAATGGAGGGAAGTGAACAAAGGCGTCCCCAGCAGCGGGCCTGGAGTTCGGGGGGGCGAGGGAGGGATTCATCTCTGTCTGCGGGAACAAAGAAAACCTGTAGCGTGTGTAAAGAGGCTCTCTGCTGCCAGCGTGCAGGAATACATTACAGCCTGCAGTCATTCGCACCGCTCCTGTCTGCGGATCCGTTTGGTATTGTTTTGCACTTTACAAGCGACCCATAGAAGGTTTTCCTCGGGACAGGAAGGTGTTGTTTCTTTGTTTTGTTCAGCTTGCTTTTGTGTGGAAGCTACTGCATTTTTAAATGCCAAAAAAAATCATTGCACTGGAAGCAATGCATGCTTTATTGCATGCATGTCAAACAGTGGTTGTTGACTAGCGGGCTGCAGGTCCATTCTACTAGATGATAAATGCAAATAAGCAATTAACTATATATTCAATCATAGTTAGAATAGCAAAATGAATACAACGTTTATAAAGGTAGCTGCATTTTTTATAAAACTGCATTTTGGGTGTACAGGTTGCATGCATGCACAATTCTCGAAATATAGATTTCATATATAGTTGTTTATAGCTATTGAGAATGATGCATGCATGCACCCTGTGCATGTTGGCATGGTCAATGAACGTGCACCTAATTGTTTTTTTGTGCATAATCTACTCATAGAAGATTTTTGTTTATATTTATCAGTCCTGAAGCCAAACCAGTTGAGAACCAACTTATAAGAAGAATATAGAAGAAAATAAACTCTTTATTTGGTGCAAGTTCACCTTAAAGCCTCATTCTCATAAACCTATGAAAAAAAACTTCAAATGCATACAAAATATTTAGAAGCCAAAAATACATAAATGAATGCATGTTACCTTGTAGTCTAATTGTAAAGACTTTTAGTTTAGTACGATAAGCAAATCTGAAAGGGTCCTGCGTCGCCACTTGATGTCCTATACAGAAGACAAAAATCTTCTTTATGAAGATCACAGAAGAAATAGAAAGTGTATTTTGGTGAAACTTCACCTTCCAACGCACATGCACAGGTTGCATGCATGCTTGATTCTCAAAAGCCACGAACAACCCTAGATTAGTATAGAAGCCAACATTTAAAATTACATGCATTTTATTTTGATGTCTGATTTAAAAGACATTTTAGTCTTTTTAGAATGATAAGTAAATCTGACACTGTATTGGACTGCCACTTGATGTCCAATATATATATATACATACATATAAATAAGCTTATCATTCTAAAATATGATATATGAAGATTATAGAATATTCTATGTGAAGAGTATAAAAGTAGTAAAACATATTTTGGTGCAATTTCATCTTCCAACCAACATGCACAGGTTGCATGCAAGCTTGATTCTCAAAAGCGATGCACAAACCAATAAAATAAAACAGACAATAATAAACCAATTAATGCATTTTATGAAGACTCTTCATTTAGAGTGATAAGAATTTTGATACGGTCTTGGGCCGCCACTTGATGTCCAACAAAAAAACCTCCTGTCCTGAAGCCAATTCATTTGAGAGTCCGTGATACAGAAGACAAAAATCTCTCGCTCTTTCTTCCGTCTCTCACGCACAGATGGTATTCCTCAGACCAGAGGGGTGGGGGTTAGGGTTCGCTCTGTGATTGTTGATATCAGTGAGGTCCCAGGCTGCTGTTCCACAGTCTATTTGCCTCTCATAACAAAGCCTTTTAGGGGCCAACACTAATCAGGCTTAGCTGGGAGCACTGCGCTTATCAGGGACCGTCAGACCGCTGGCGCTGCCAGCTTGTTCGCCACTGATAGCGACATCGGCAACTAAATTAAATCTAGATTCCCCCCCAAAAAACAGAGAGACAGAGAAAAACCCTTTCTCCAAATGATGAGAATAGCTTCCGCCTGAAGCCCCGCACCCGCTCCGACGCTTTTTCGAGATTTTGGGAAAAATAAATCCTTCCCTGTTAAAAGAAAACGCATTATCATAGCCACTGGACTTCGCCCTCATAAACAGCTAGGCTTTTATAATTCACGTTTGGCCGTTTCCTTGTGCCAGGGAAGTCTGTATCCCGAGCTGCTGTGATTAATTGCCCAATTGTTGATCGAAGATAGCGCTCTTTCCTTTCAAGGACGAAAAGAGAGGGGAAAAAATCAGTGGGGTTTATTGTAGCTTAAGCATGCGGTGAGTTTCTCGAGGTGCCGCGGCCAGGCTATTGAGACGATGAATGACTACTTCAGGGTCATTTAGGCTGGAGAGCTCTCGAGCGCGCGTAGGGCTGAAACAGCAGGGAAATGAACTCCACACACACTTGTGCTGCTGAATAGGGCCTGAATGAAGCAGGAAATCGTTAAAAGGGCATTCATGTTGCTCGAGACGCTTCCCCTTGGCTGTGAAAAGGACTTAAAGGTGCCACAATCAGGATTTTTTCACAGCCGAAAAGGATCACGGAGCGCTTGTTAAGCGTTTAATTGTCACGCAGGTGAGCGGCGTCGAGGTCTCAAAGAGGTAAATTGTCAGGGTTAATGCGTGACATTGTTTTGCGGTATTGATTGTGTTGGCTTGACGCAGACATTTCAGCACAACACAACACAAAGCCGTATTCCCAGAGCAGGGAATGTCTTTGTTCGGCCTCGGCGCACAGGGCACCTGCGATGGATTTGGCATCGCCATCTGTGTCACAGATTTTTTTCTCCATACGCACACTGGGGAGACATGTGCGTGTGACCTTTTGTCTTCTCGGGGAATGAGGCATCTTCATTGTCCAGGCTATGATCAAACATTCACGGTAAAGCTGCATGAAAGAGAAACACATTGTGAGAAACTATTCTACAAGTGCGACAAACATCTGAGTCTGATAAGATACAAAGCATTCATCTGTTTCAGAAATATTTAGCAGACAATTTCTCTGCAAAACAATGGATGTAAACGAGTCCTTGATTACTTCATTAAGTGATCACACTTTCACGTGGTGGATGAAATAAATTGATGAAAAAAGGAGCATATAGCATATCACAAGACTAGAATATCAGAGAGATTTGAGGGTGCAGGACTCTTTTCATGATTAAATCAGCAAAATCACCCAGAATATTACACTCTTCAATGCCCCACAAACCAACAAAATCACCATAGCAATGAGCTAGAAACTACCTAGCAACAACTCGGGACCCAATCATCTTAACAACTCCCTTGCAACCACCTTGCAATGCTTTACAAACCACCCAGAGCACCTTTTAACAACCCCTAGTGACCACTTTAAACTCCTTAGTAGCACCTAGCAAGTAGCAACCACCTTAAACTCCTCAACAATTACCTAACAACACCCAAATAACCACCGATAACATCCTAGCAACCACCTAGCAACCACCTAGCAATACCCCAGAATACCACCTTACAATACTTTACGAACATCCCAGATATAATTTTTTTTATTACTGATAAACTTCTGCCGTTTGATTTGTTATCTATTTTAATTTTAGATAAATTATGTATGAATTTATTATGTCTTTATAGGTATTTTCTTTAGTTTTAGTTTTAATAAATTGTATTTATTTTAGTAACGTTACTCCAACATACTACATGTAAATGAAATAACACACACACATATACATATATATATATATATATATATATATATATATGTGTGTGTGTGTGCGTGTGCGTGTGTGTGTGTACGTGTGTGTGTGTGTGTGTGTGTGTGTGTGTGTGTGTGGGTGTTTGGCTTAGTGTCATGTTAGAATAATTATTATACTCAAACCTTTTGTTGTTTTAATATTTTGAAATGTTTTTAGCTTTATTTTTTGTTTTCATTTAAATGTTTAGTTTTGAAATGTTGTTGTATGCATTTGTCATTTTATTTAATTTCTCCATTTTCTTAAATGTGTGTAAATATAGTATTTATAGAGTTTTAACTTATAGTTTTAGTTACTTTTTCTTATTTGTAAGTCGCTTTGGATAAAAGCGTCTGCTAAATGACTAAAAAGTAAAGTAAAAGTAGCAACACATTAGCATAGGGCTGTGAAATTATCAAAATATAGTTTCGATTTTGATTTCGACTTCTAACAAATATGAAAAAACGATAATCGAGATAAAACGATTACTGTACGTTACCCCATTTCCACCATTAAAGCCCAAACTTAACGTGCAAATCAGTATGTAACGTGACCTTCGCAAAATAAGACATGCTAGATTTATTCATGTTTGTAAAAGCGTGACAGAGAACTTGCGCTGTTTCTCAGGAGGCTTTCTTTGTAAGGGCGCAGATAAACGTGCTAAACAGTCAAAAACATAAAGAAATATGCCAAAGTGTGGCGCTTGGTGATTGTGCATGTAAACCCTCGTCTTAAGTGAACAAAAACACGAGGATGAAAATACGTGTGTAACAGTAAAGTGGATCCGTGCAGCTCTTAAAGCGACAGCAGGCTATATTCCTGAGTGCTTAATATTAATCAATCAACAAAAAACACAAAGAAAAACACTCACTGCTCTTGATCGATGGACATTTGTAACTTATATAAGTTATTCTGCCGTGGTATTGTGCAATTCTGCTGATCTATCTCTGTATTTAAATACATTACTCCTATAAATTTTTTTCATATGGCCCACTCATATTCATGTTAAATAATCATGATTACAATATTGACCAAAATAATCAGGATTATTGAGCAGCCTACCTTAGCAACCATCAAAAACATTGTGGCAACTCCCTAGCAGTTCCTTAATCACAGGACACTTTTGTAACAACCTTTCCAAACCACCCAGAACACCTTAACAACTCCCTAGCAACCACCTTAAAGTCCTCAGCAACACCCTAGCAACCACCGTAAACTCCTTAGCAACCCCTAACACATGCAATGTCCTACACACCAACCAGTGCACCCTAGCAACAATTTAACTACTCCCTAGCAAACTCCTAAAACTCGTTAGCACCCACAACACCCTAACAACCAACAACCTTTCCAAACAACCTTTTCAAACCACCCAGAACACCTTAACAACTCATCATGACAATATTTAAGCCTGACCCCTCGACTCTGTTCCTGTCTATGGTGATGATTTGTGAGATTCATTTCAGGCCTGTGCAGTCACTGTCACTGGCTGCCGTTTATATCTTGCAAGGTCACGAATCACGGGTTTGTTACACTGCTAAAAATCTTGATTGCACTGTAAATGCATCAGATGCTTCCAAAGACACAGAGACAACTTAAAGATCTGCTACAACTACTCAACAGCGGCATAAAGCACAGCTAGACGCCTTCGGTAACAACAAGGGAGGCAATTGGCTGTTTTCCTCTGAAAGGGACCATTATTTCAAGCCAGACTGCTCTCTTCTCGTAACCTTTTAAGAGTCAACGTCTGTGTGGCCAAGCGAAGATGTCCTCTTAAGTCACCGTTGAGCTCCAGTCAACCGATGTGAGAAGCTGAGATTGTCGGCTGGTGAATCGCTCAGCCTCGCAGTCCATCTTCCAAACGCTTCGGCCTCTAATCCTGCTTTTCACCTCCACATTCCTCTCACACACGTGGTGACACACAGATGAAAGAGCCACTGCTAACACACACACACACACACACACACACACACACACACACACACACACACACACACACACACACACACACACACACACACACACACACACACACACACACACACACACACACACACACACACACACACACACACACACAGAGATAGAGACCACACACACACACACACACAACACTCTTTCTCTCTCGCTCTCTCACACACACACACACACACAGACACAGACACAGACACAGACACAGACACACACAGAGACACAGAGACACAGAGACACACACACACACACACACACACACACACACACACACACAGAGAGACACAGACACACACACACACACACACACACACACACACACACACACACACACACACACACACACGACACACACACACACACACACACACACACACACACACACACACAGACACAGACAGACACACACAGACACACACACACACACACACACACACACACACACACACACATTGTGATGTTGTTGCACACATATGTGACCCTGGACCACAAAAGCAGTCATAAGGGTACATTTTTAAATTGAGATTAATACATCATCTGAATAAATACACTTTCTGTTGATGTATGGTTTGTTAGGACAGGACAATATTTGGCTGAGATACAACTATTTTAAAATCTGGAATCTGAGGGTACAAAAAAATTCTAAATATTGAGAAAATCACCTTTAAAGTTGTCCAAATGAAGTTCTTAACAATGTATATTACTAATCAAAAATGTATTTTTGATATATTTAAAGTAGGAAATTTACACAATAATCTTCATGGAACATGATCTTTAATTAATAATATATTAAGTAAAGATTATGTTCCATGAAGATATTTTATTAGGATAATGATTTTTGGCATAAAAGAAAAATCTATAATTTTGACCCATACAATGTATTTTTGGCTATTGCTACAAATATGCCCCAGCGACTTAAGACTGCTTTTGTGCTCCAGGGTCACATGTAGACTTGACTGGTAAATGACCATTAAAGAGATCACGTGTGATCAAGACCTCTTCAAAAATACTGGTAAATTAGTTTCTGGTAATTTACCAGTATGAGTAGTTGTAACATTACAAGTAAATTACCTGTAATGTGCTGTGTGTGAACGCAGAACGAGATTACCGGTATGAGCACGTACACGTTCAGAACGTGCGGACGTAAGACGTTTACTCTGGGCCAATCATATCATTCTGACGCAGATGATGCATTTAGGGTGAATCCCATTTCTCTGTCTTCCCCTTCCCCTTAGTTGTGCGCGTTCACGTGAGAGTAAGGGCTAGTTCTGGTTTTGATCGAGGGTAGGGGTAAGAGGTAAGAGGAAGGGTAGATATTATAAAACCAAGAATTTTCGTGAGCTTACTTGAAACCAAGGTGTACCCAGAACACACTGATCCAGATCATACAGAGAGTATTTACATCTTCAATAATTGATTTAAAACTACGACAGTCTTGTTTTGTGCTCTACACAGTCCTGTAACATATATATATTTGCAACCATGCTCTTAACTGAAACGTTTTAAAAAAAATCGCTATTTTTCCACACTAACGTTACATTGCTGATTTGCACAACAGTCCCGCATTTCTCTGACTAGAGAAAACATCACTAAAACCCACGCAATCGACAAACACACACTTACAGACGGAGAGTTTGTGATCAAACACACACTTTTAGACGGAGAGTTTGTGATCAAACACACACTTTTAGACGGAGAGTTTGTGATCAAACACACTTTTAGACGGAGAGTTTGTGATCAAAACACACTTTTAGACGGAGAGTTTGTGATCAAACACACACTTCAGACGGAGAGTTTGTGATCAAACACACTTTAACTTTTAGACGGAGAGTTTGTGATCAAACACACACTTTTAGACGGAGAGTTTGTGATCAAACACACACTTTTAGACGGAGAGTTTGTGATCAAACACACACTTTTAGACGGAGAGTTTGTGATCAAACACACACTTTTAGACGGAGAGTTTGTGATCAAACACACACTTTTAGACGGAGAGTTTGTGATCAAACACACACTTTTAGACGGAGAGTTTGTGATCAAACACACACTTTTAGATGGAGAGTTTGTGATCAAACACACACTTTTAGACGGAGAGTTTGTGATCAAACACACACTTTTAGACAGAGAGTTTGTGATCAAACACACACTTTAGACGGAGAGTTTGTGATCAAACACACACTTTTAGACGAGAGTTTGTGATCAAACACACACTTTTAGACGGAGAGTTTGTGATCAAACACACACTTTTAGACGGAGAGTTTGTGATCAAACACACACTTTTAGACAGAGTTTGTGATCAAACACACACTTTTAGACGGAGAGTTTGAGATCAAACACACACTTTTAGACGGAGAGTTTGTGATCAAACACACACTTTTAGACAGAGAGTTTGTGATCAAACACACACTTTTAGACGGAGAGTTTGTGATCAAACACACACTTTTAGACCGAGGGTTTGTGATCAAACACACACTTTTAGACGGAGAGTTTGTGATCAAACACACACTTTTAGACGGAGAGTTTGTGATCAAACACACACTTTTAGACGGAGAGTTTGTGATCAAACACACACTTTTAGACGGAGAGTTTGTGATCAAACACACACTTTTAGACGGAGAGTTTGTGATCAAACACACACTTTTAGACGGAGAGTTTGTGATCAAACACACACTTTTAGATGGAGAGTTTGTGATCAAACACACTTTTAGACGGAGAGTTTGTGATCAAACACACACTTTTAGACGGAGAGTTTGTGATCAAACACACACTTTTAGACGGAGAGTTTGTGATCAAACACACACTTAGTTTGTGATCAAACACAGATCAAACACACTGGTTAATGATGGCACAAAATGTGCCGATATATTGAAACCGATGTGTGAATGGTGCTTTAATGCCTGTGTGAACAGCATTTTTGTATTTACAGGTAAAGTCGTTTCAATAATTTACTGGTATTACTGTGTGAAAAGGGCATATATGGCAAAGCAGAGGTTTGATCAGGATATAATGAGCTGGACAGCAAGTTTATCTGTAGGCCATCGCAGTTTTCCATCTGTTCGGACGTCGATTGCAATTGACCGAGACCTTTGACTTTGAGAGGTCACTGGGACATGAGCAGAGGTCACTGCTGCTGTGGAAAGGTCATTAACTGTGGAAAGCGATGGCTCTGGTATTGACCAGTGGAAGGCAGTCTTAAGTCTCTCAGAGCTGGGGTTTGGTCAGTCTGTATAAAGTCTGGTCCAATCTGACTGCATTTTGCTCAGCTTTTTTAAAATGCTATTTGTGTGGTAAAACTGAAATAATGAAGCAGTCAATGTGTATTGTGTGGAAATAAAATAAAAGCAGTGATTTTTGGAAAATGCTTACCAGTTTTGTGTGCAATATGCATCATGCGGCCACTGAACAGACTGCAGGACGAGGTTTTAGCTGTTCAATGTCCCTGTACTGTAACTGTCAAGCTTTGATTCCTGGGAAACAAACACACAAAAGTGTCCCGTCATTCAAATCATTGTCTTGATTAGCACATTATTTGTTTAGATTTCCAATAAAAATATAAGACTTCAAATCTGAAACATTTACTTAAGCTAAAGTTAAAAGCAAAATAGTCAAATTTTCATGGAATACATGTTGAATTAAGTATTATTCCCTTCCCTCTTTGATGTTTAGATATTTTTACTAGAAGACAAAAAAACGACTTATTTTACTTTATTTTTGTGTTTCATTCATAGGTTAAAATTTTATTTTTATTAAATAAAATAAAATGTTATTTCACTCCATATCAGCAGAAAAGGCTATTTCAAGATAAAATAAACAAAGAATAATCAAAATGATAATAAAACTGCAATTTGACAATATTTTTCTTACTACAATATAAACATTATAGCAACTATATGCTTTTGGTTTTGCTATTTAAGAAAATATCCAACGTCTTAATGTCCATTGGGGTCTAGTACATTTTGTTACATGAAAATAATCATAATAAATAAAACTAATAAAAAATAAAAACATTAAAATGTAATTATTTCCCCCTTTCAACAACTTGACAAATATTGCAATTATATGCTCTTTCAGTTTGATATTTTGGGGAATATTTGAGGTGTGTGTTTACACTGTGTATTTTCAAATTAAAACAATAAAAAGACTAAACGCAGTCGGTGACATCGTACCTGAGGTCAGGTGCACTGCACAGAAATCAACAGATGCCAAACACACCGAGTGCAGGAAATACATAAAAACATCATTTTCCATGTGTGAGTGTGAAAAGAGGAGCCTAATGAGTCAAAAACAAAGCACATGTCCATGTGAATTACCATACTGCCTTTGTGCTGAGATCTGAAGAGATGAGAACACCGCACTGCTCTCGCTTTATTCCTCCGTCCCATCATCCCCTCGGGCCAGCACCTCTCCGGACGACAGCGTTCATCAGCACTTTCCAGCCCCTGGAGGAAAAGGACACATTTCAAACAAACAATCCCCAAACAAGCCAGTGTCATCAGCAGAAAAAAAAAGAAAATGAAGCCAATTCTGAATCCCACAGTGGGCTGGTTATCATATATTGCATGCAAAGTTCAATAAGCTCGGTTCGGTTGCATAGCTTCAGCAAATTGTCGGCAGTGGGAGAGCGCTGGAGATATATTTTGACACGTCCCAGAGGCACGGAGCGGCCGTGAGCGAGCAGGACGGCTGAGCTCACCACAGTTTCTGCCCATGTTAGCAGTGCTGAAGATTAGAAGCTCACACAGCATCACACCCAGAGGAGCCCATCACACACACACACACACACACACACACACACACACACACACACACACACACACACACACACACACACACACACACACACACACACACACACACACACACACACACACACACACACACACACACACACACACACACACACACACACACACACACACACACACACACACACACACACACACACACACACACACACACATATCTCTCTCTCTCTCTCTATATATATTATATCACATCACTCAGCACTCTCTCTCTCCTCTTGTTACATAATGAGGCTAGAGTTGGCTATGACTACGGAATTTGATATTGTTGTTCATTAATTTTTGGTGTACATGCACTGATGTACTGTATAAACGCATCAACTACAAACAACAGGTATTTCAAGGGTGCATGATGTGGTCATCTGGCTGAAGTGAGATCTTGATCATATTTAAAGCTGAATCAATTACAAGCACCTATTTGGGATTTTTAGAATACAACAACGAGACGAACGTATAAGTAACTTTTCAATTGCATGCTGTTTACTATCTAATATCACTTGAGGGGTACCAACAAGTCAGTTATGTACTAAAAAAGCATCACCCTAGCCTAGTGCATATTTTGCATTGTGTTGTTATGGCAGGACACTTCAGAGTTCATATTCAAAGTGGCATCTTACGCACTTATTAGCGATATATTTAGAACAGACACTGCCAAGACACAGGAGGTGCCAAATGGCTCCAGGTGGAGAACATGTTCGTGAGGACACCTTTCTGTTCACACCACACGTGCAATCACACATTTAATCAGCAGACTTTGTTTATGTCCAGTAGAGACTGTAGTAACGGCTAATAATACAGCATTCAGCCTGAATGGATGAAGCCTTGATTGAGCCCTAAACACTTCCCTCTGATTGGACCACAAAGGTCACATGATGTCATGTCATGCTAGAGGTCAACAGCTTTGACCTAATCATCTGGAAAAATCTCTCTGTTCTTCGGAAACGTATTTATGCACTGCATTAAAGTCAACATGAACATGTTCTGTAATGTAAGAGATTGATGTGAAATATTGCTATTGATTTTACACAGTTATGTTCAGTGTATTTTTAATGAAAAGTAATGCTTAGTATAATCTTTGAATTAAAAAGTGACATTGCTGGCTTTCAAATATAATGTCACTTGACTATAATCTGCCGTTTTATCCTCAAATAAAGTTTTGTTTATTTAATTGAAAATATTGGTACTGATATTGATTATATCAGAGAAGGAAACAAGAAAGTTAGTGTTATTGTTTGATCTTATATTTCTGTTTGAAACAGACAAATTGCACAGGAGTTGATTTTATTCACGAGGAATTGACTGAATTACTACAAAAAATTAAGAAATAAATTAGGATTTGGTGACGTTCACATGATTTTTTGGAAATGTATTTAAAATACTTTTTTAATACTTAAGGATGCATTTATTTAATAAAAATAAAGAAAAAACTAACTATAAAATAGTGGAATATTTTTGCAATTGAACGTAACTGTTTTCTATTTTAATACATTTTAAAACTAAATGTATTTCTGTGATGCAGCTGTATTAATAATCCAGTCTTCAGTGTCACATGATCTTCAGAAATCAGTATAATATACTGATTTGAAGTGTTTTCTATTATCAATGTTAAAAGTAGTTTTGCTGCTTCACATTTTTGTGAAAATTTTAATAAAAAATGTAAAATGAACAGCATGTTTTGAAACATTAATCTTTTGAAACATCATAAATGTATTTACTATCCCTATCGTTAATTTAATGCATCCTCGCGGAATAAAAGTATTACTTTCTTCTAAAACAAAACCCAAACTTTTGAAGGGTAGTGCATGAAGAACCTGTAAATATAACATTAAGTACTTCTTTACTCTCCAAAGAGCCATATAAGTGACTCTAAAGCCCTATACAGCAAACACAGTTCTTGATATCTGAACCTGAAGCAGTGAAGTGCGCTGAAGAACCTTTAAGAGCGCGTGAAACGCCTCTCCTCTCTCTCTCTCTCTCTCTCTCTCTCTCTCTCTCTCTCTCTCTCTCTCTCCTCTCTCTCTCCTCTCTCTCTCTCTCTCTCTCTCTCTCTCTCCCTCTCTCTCTCTCTCCCTCTCTCTCTCTCTCTCTCTCTCTCTCTCTCTCTCTCCTCTCTCTCTCTCCCTCTCTCTCTCTCTCTCTCTCTCTCTCTCCTCTCTCTCTCTCTCTCTCTCCCTCCCTCTCTCCTCTCTCCTCTCCCTCTCTCCCTCTCTCCTCTCCTCTCTCCTCTCCCTCTCTCTCTCTCCTCTCTCTCTCTCTCTCTCTCTCTCTCTCTCTCTCCCTCTCTCTCTCTCTCTCTCTCTCTCTCTCTCTCCCTCTCTCTCTCTCTCTCCTCTCTCTCCCTCTCCCTCTCTCTCTCTCTCTCTCCTCTCTCTCTCCCTCTCTCCTCTCTCTCTCTCTCTCTCGTGTAAAACCCTCTTGTTCGCCGCAGGCCGTGGGCCGAGGTGTGATAGCAGCTCGGTTTACATCCATATTTTACACGCCAGCTTTCAAGCCACCTATTTTCTCCTCAAAGCTCCAGCCTTCCCCAGCGGTCAGAGTTAAGAGTTAAGTTAACAAACACATCGGAGTGCCATAAAGCAGGCGTATTAAGAGCGCGGTGTGAGGCCTACGGGGAAATGTAAGCCGTTTCCTCGTGTTCATTAGCGGGATGAAGCCTCGGCTGCTGGGAGGGAGAGCAGCATCGCTCACCTGCATACTACAGAGAGGGAATAATTGCCTGATTGCAGGTTATTACTTGGCTGGTGAGAAACCCGCCGAGGCCGTTCTGTCTCTCCACCATCCAGCCTCATAACTCTTAGCCATCCACGCAGTCTTTCCTTCCCTGCTTTAATTCATGAACGTCCGCTGACTCGGTACCTGAGGCCCGTAGAGCTGGCATCTCCTCTCCCGGCGTGCGCTGATTAAACCGGATAAATCTGGAGTTCTGCTGCGGATCTGATGATGCTTCCTTCGGCAATGCAAATCTGCAGACTTGCCCTTCAGACCTGGTTTCTGTTGAGACGCATCCGGAGCAACAGTTGGGAATGAGTCTGATATCAAAATAGCTCTCTGGTTATGATACTTTGTTTAGTACGAGGAGACAGGAAACTGTCTCTTCAACCATCACAGCAAACACAGAACATTTCCCAAACGCTAATGTATGGTTTTCTTAGAGAGACAATTCTAACGCCAATTTATTAATTCAATCTTCAAAAGCTCTTCAATATAAGTAAAGACATTTCCATAGTATTTCTCTAGTATTATAGTTAGGACAAAGCTGCTTGTTTTTCATCTGATTTTATAAACAGACTATGGGAAACATTAGGTATTGAGGAAAAAAATGACAAAAAAAACTTTTTTATTATTATTTAGAATAATTAAATTAGAACAAATTAGAATATCTGCAAAAATCAAGAAACATTACAAGAAGTGGTTATTAAAGATAACTAAAACAAGTGTTATTTTAGCATAATTGAGATACTATTATAGTTATAGTTAATATTTGTATTATATTTTATGTTAATATTTGCATTTTCTTTAAAGTGTTAGTAATTTTGCTGCATTTTTGCAATTTTTTATGTTTATTAAGTTTTTAGTTACTTTTTATTTTAGTACATCAAAATAAACAACGAAAATTAGAAATTTAATTTAATTTTAGATCAAGTTTTTTATTTCAAGTCACAAAAAAGGTTTTATGGTTTTAGTTTTAGGTCATTATAATAACCCTGCTAAAAAAACATAAAAATGTACTTGAAACAATTAAAATTTAACAGAAATCTAATAAAATATTTAAAAAGGCTACATTTCTCACTTTCATTTAGTTATGGAAATAACTACAACTAAAACTAAACAAAAAAAACTCTTCTACTACATGTAAAAAAAAAATAACCATAGATATAAACATACATAACCAAAACACAGAATTACTAAACATTTATGAAAACTGAAAATAGACAATACAACAATGGAAACTAACTCAAATGATTCATAAACTTAGATATGTCAGTAATACTAAAATAAGACTGGGAGCCATATATTAGCATTACTGTAATGTTCTGTGTTTGCTGTGTGGACTTTGATTCACCCTGACGGAGCTCTGCAGGAAAAGAGCATGAAGATGATCTGGGCTGGAAGAGAGCGAGTTTGAATGCCATTGTGAGGGTCCTTCATGCACACTAATCCAACTATCTGACCTGAAGATCTTAAAAGCTCCAGAGACTCTACATTAACACAACACGCACACTAGAACAGTTGTCCTTCACAAAGACACAAATGTAACGAGTCAGCGTCATTTACCAGTTTAATCTGAATGATGAGTTTCTGAAGATCGACTCTGGAATGATGACTTTGTGACTGTGTAATGTGTGTAAATCACGTCTCGCTGCAGCTTTGATGTGGAGGATTTCGACACACACACATCAAACTTCTGCCGTCTCATGTCTGGGCTTCGACACAGACTTCGGGTTTAGTCTTTATTCCTTCACTTTACTCAGCATTTCATCATTTTATATGAATAAAACCTCATTTCTACTTTAGTTAACATAGCGATTCTAAAGCACAAATGAATGTTAATGTTAATTTCAACATTTACATGTACTTTATTAAAATCAAATGTTGCATCTGTTAGCATTTTTTAATGGACCTGAGCTATCACGAACTTACAATGAACAGCTGTATTCAAAAAGATAGTGTTATCAAAGATGAACAAATGCATTGTTCACGTTAGGTAATAGTTAATGCATTAATTAACGTTATACTATGGGGCCGTTGAATGCTTGAATCTGATTGGCTGACGAACGTTCTGAGGTGTGCAGTTATTTTCAGGGAAACGCACAGCGAACGCATTACAGTTCTGTATCACTTCGCCAAATGATTTCTGTTATTTCAAAGGTCTTACAACATAAAAATAACCAAAACCCACAACGACACTGGCCACACAAATAAATACAGTAAACAATAGGACAAAATTGACAGATCTTGTCTATGTTTTTGCCACAAAATGACGTTTTATTATGTACAGAAAGCACATAGCCTAACATCACTCTCTCTCTCCCGCTCTCGGTCTCTCTCTCACAGACACACATATAGTTTGCACACACCTTAACATAAGCGCTAATGTAGTTAGCACTACTCTGACGATTTTATCAGGGGAATCTCCTCAACCACCACCAATGTGCAGCATGCACCTGGATGATGTGACGGCAGCCATATTAGACCAGAACGCCCCCCCCACACCAGCTTACTGGTGGAGAGGAGACCGAGTGATGAAGCCAATCAGTGTATGGGGATGATGAGGAGGCCATGATGGTCAGAGGCTGATGGGGAAATTTGGCCAGGACACCGGGGTTACACCCCTACTCTTTACGAGAAGTGCCATCGGATTTTTAATGATCACAGAGAGTCAGGACCTCAGTTTAACGTCTCATCTGAAGGACGGAGCTTTTTACAGTATAGTGTCCCCGTCACTATACTGGGGCGTTAGGACCCACACAGACCACAGGGTGAGCACCCCCTGCTGGTCTCACTAACACCTCTTCCAGCAGCAACCTAGTTTTCTCAGGAGGTCTCCCATCCAGGTACTGACCAGCTCAACCCTGCTTAGCTTCAGTGGGAACCGGTCTTGGGCTGCAGGGTGATATGACTGCTGGTACTGACTCACTGACTCACTGAGGTAACATTAATCTCTCCCTCTCTGTCTCATAACTTAGTTATTAACTGCATTTGCCTGCTATCAACGGCTCAAGCCTCCATTATGGTTTAAACTGATGTTTGGGAATTAGCAACGGAGGCGATGGTGAGATGCGGAAGAAATAATCCTACTCACAATAGCAATTGAAGTAGAAAAACTGGACGAATGCCTGAAATATATCATCTGATCGATGTGTTGAGGTGTGGCAAACGTAGTATAAACTGAATAATTGACTCAGAGCCGTTGAATTATTAGAAAAATATTCTAATATTTTATATACAAAAAATAAAACTTACATTTTAGTAATTATTTTGTTCATTTACTCATCATTCTACACGTAAAGAAAAAAAAATGTTCAGAAACATTTCATGTATGAATGAATGATATGTATGAAACAGATACATTTGTATCAACATTAAATTCAAGATACTGCGGATATGTGAGCGCACTGCACACGATTCTTCATTGGTGCGTGATGGAAGGGAATGTGGGCCAAGCTTGGATCAATTCTCACTGGCACTGAAACTTTAGCACCTGTCGGGCGTCCCTCAATCTTCTCCCACAATCCCCTACCTGCAACACGCATCCGCAGCCCGAGAGAGATCGTGAGGGAGAGCAAACACCGATCGGAGCTGGTCTTCTCCCTTTGGTGCGGGCGAATCAGAACAATGGCTGCTGGGAAGGGAGAGCAGTGTCAATACTCCCCGCCGCCTGCACATTCACCCGTCTGAATGGGACGCACCGTGAGGGGGAGAGCGACGCGCGCGGCTGAAAGGGAAGTGGTGAAAAAGCCACACGAGGGGCCAATTGATACTGCTAGCAGGTGGATGGTTCTCCTTTCAGGCTAAACTGCTGAGGGGAGGGGGAAAAAAACCAACACATTTCCTTTTTCAAGGGGATCACTTATCTGAAATCAGCAGTCTATTGAAATGGGCCTCCTCTCCTTTCGCGCTCCCCCACTTTTTGGCTCTCTCGGGCTGCGGCTCTCTAAACACACACACACACACACACACACACACACACACACACACACACACACACACACACACACACATATTGCTTTTTCCTGGTGTCTGAGAGCGTTTCTCCTCCTCCACTAGCACCTGGTTCTCTGCGCAGCGGGGTGATGTGCTCAAAAGCGAGTGAGGGAGGTGGTTAAGCATCATTATAGCAGCGTTCAGGGCCCACACACACTTACCCACAAGACACTGCAAAGCCAGGGGCCTTACAGATGTTCCAGCGCGCATTGTCAAGCCTCCCGGGCTCTTTGTGAGGACGAATGTCCTGTTGCTCGTGAAATTGGGCTCAGTTTGAAATGCACTTCTATCAAACGCGTTTAGTTCTCCTTCAAATGGTACACGGCACTGTTAGAAACCAAATTGAGCTGGATGCGTAACCCCCTGTTACTCTAACTTGTTTAAGCTCCATTTGATACTGATGATATTCCTCGGATCTGGGCACCCTTTATTCACGGGACATTTGTGAGTCAAATTAGGCTCTTCAGGTCGGGCTAAGCACTCTTCGCATTGTATTACAGTGAGCTGCGCAAAGCAAACGAGCTCGCATTATAGTGCCGTGAGGAATTACATACGTACTGAGCCGCTTTAACATTGCAGAGCAGCCTGTGATTACACATGCTTATTGTTATTGCTGAAGTATTTGATTGTGTTCGTGCACAACATGGGATATTTGATGCACTTTGCTGCGCAGTTTAGATAAGGTTTAGTAATCAAACTTTATTGCTGACAACAGCAAAACATTTAACAACAGCAATTGAAATATTTAAATGAAACTACATGCATTTATTCTTGTAGAAAGCATTGCATTTTTTATGCATTGCATGGTTTAGATAATGTCTAATAATTAAACTTTTAATGCAATATTATTATGAACAGCAAAAATGTGTGTGTGTGTGTGTGTGGGGTCTAAATATTTACTCTTGGAGAACTTATTTAATGTTTTTTATACAATGCACAGATATTTATGGTTTAATAATGGTTTTAAAATGCACAAATATTAATAACTAAGAACAGCAAAAATAATTGCATCATTGCTGTAGAAAAAGTATTTAATATTTTGAATACACTGCACAGCTTAGATACTGTCTAATAATACAAATGTAAAATGCATTAATATTAATAAAAACAGCAAAAAATATTGATATCACACTGTGGACAAGACATTTATTCTTGTAGAAAGTAATGTATTTGCATGGTTTACATAATGTTTTATAAGCAAACTTTAAAACACTTTAAAATTGATAAAAATATCAAAATTATTTACATGAAACTGGACCAATCATATTTATTCTTGAAGAAGGTTTGTGTTCTTAATATATTAGCATATTTTAGAGGTTTAAGCAAACTTTAAAATGCATTCAAATAATGTGTGTGTGTGTGTACACAACACATTTTATTATTTATTTTATACTTATAAAAATATTCAAGAATCATAATCAAATACATTCAAATATTTTTTATTATATCTATATCTCAAATTTGAAATTGAAATGTAATACCAATATTTAACCTTACTGAAAAGTATTTGATGCGTTTTATTTAATTTTGGATTTTTGTAGTTTATTACAGCTTTGTTGTATATTTTATTCTTAGTGTAGTCTCACTTTGCACCAAATTACTGTAGAGTTTGTTTACACACATATTTTGACGTAAAAATAAAAGCCTCTCACACTTATTAAACACTGTTTGATTGGGAGGAATGCACGCTTTAGATATACCTTCAGAGACGAAACCAAGGTTCAAAACCAAACGCATATCAGCCATAACTACTGCTCCACAGCGCTGAAGCCTAATCTATGCAGATCCGCAGCACATGTTGTGTTCCTCTGCGGAGATGCACCGCAGAGCTTGTTCACGAGCTGTTATCGTCTCCCAAATCAAATCCTCAGCACCCTCAGGGCAGCGCATTTGTGTTTCAACTGCCTGCTAATATGGCTGATTCCTACGATTGCAGATTTGATCATTCGTTGATTGGTTAAACGGAGCACTGCTTTACAGCCGCATCTGTGAAATCTCTCCAGCATTATCCTCTAAATAACAGAGCGAGGCGTTTGGCGTCTAAACGAGGGTCACATTTGGGATCTTCCTGTCTGCTTTGGCCGCTCTGAGCGCATCATCTGTGACACCTCTCCAATTAAAGGCGTCTCGGTGATGGCGACGGGGGGGATTCGGGGCAGACGGTCGGCGGATATCAAGGTGCCCGTTAAGAGATCACAGGGGGATACGCGCGTATGTTAATCGACTCTGTTAATGTAGCAATGAATTAAGAGTTTAGATGTCACAGGAGGTTTAACACAGCTGATCCAGAGCAGAGCCCGGGCCATGGGGGGGCTAATTACAGGCAAACTGGAAAAGTGTTGGGCTTTTTTTGTTTTACTTTATCTTTTGAGGAATATTAGACTATTCATTATTTCAAATGTGAAATATATTCAAAAACTTTTAGTCAACATTTTACTATTTTATATTTCTAAAACTTTTTTTTACAATCAAAATATTATAAAAAATCATATTCAAATTTATATATATTTTACACTTAAAATATAAATACAAATAAAATATTTGCATATATCATGGATATTTTGAGATATTTTTTAAATATTTAAAAGTCAAAAACATACTTTGCAAAATCATGTCCAAGTACATTCAAATATTTTCTATTTAAATGTCACATTTAAAACGGGCAAATATTTTATTAAAAATTATTATATATTAAAAACAAACATTTTGTTTTTAGTAAATATTTATTTTGTTAATATTTTATCATTTTAAATTTATAAAACTATTGTTAGTCAATATAATTCAAATATGTTCTTAACTTTACTATTTCTTTTTATTTCAAATTTGAAATGTTTAAACATTTTAGTAATTGTAATATTCTTAAATTTTTTCAAAATTAAAAACGTATATTTTCTCAGTATTTCATCATTCTATACTTTAACACAGTATTTTATGATTTACATAAACTTTTTTTAATCATAGATTAAAAAAACATGCAACCTTATTTTTTCATCATTTGTCAAAATACTTTTTTAGAAGTATTTTTAAATAATTGTATAATTTGTTTACTTTTTGAATTTATATACACATTTTAGTTTTATTTAATATTTCACAAATTTTAATTTCTAAAATGTTTATATTCAAAATATTTTATTCAAGAATCATATTCACATATTTCTTATTTGCTTTGTATTTATATTTCAAATGAGAAATGTACTGTTGATGTAGCAGTGAGTTAAGAGTTTAGATGTCACAGGAGGTTTAACGCAGCTGATCCAGAGCAGAGGCCGCGCTTCCCGCCGCGTGTGGGGGCTAATTACGGCAAATTGGAAAAGTGTTGGGCGACGATGTGCATGTGGGGTCTCCCTCGGCGCTCGCCGCTTCCCGTCAGGGTCTGATGCCGCCCGTTCGGCCCGCACCTGCTCCTCACCGGCCTGTGATAGATAGAGCCGACCAGTGGCTCAATAACAGTCACCCACCCCACTCCGTCCGGTATTGATGGACTGCGGGGCCGCAGGCTTTGTGAGTGAGGATCATCTGATGGAAATTGTCTCTCCGCCCCCTCAGCACCTGCGCAGAGGGATGTGATAGGTGAGCGGATGGGCGAGAGGGACCTCAGGGACCTACTTTTTTGGAACGATACCCCATCTAACACAAGCGCGCCGTAACGGGTGTGTGTTTGTGTCGTGGGGGTTGCTGCAACCCTGCACATGTGTCCTCTCTCCCTCCTTATTATTCTGTAATTAGCCCTTTGGCTGTCTGCTGGAGGATGGCCGTCCCCCCCCTCGAGAGCCGTCTGTGTTGACAGACACACACAGACCCAGAAAAACAAACACACACCGAACAGCGTTTGACTTCCAAACAGCAAAAATCCCGACTTCTAGAGAAGGCAAACATGCTCGGGTGCCCGTAGCGATTTGGCCTTTGTGGTTCGGTTCCAAGTTTACTCTGCTCTTCATCCAGCTGGTGCTCAATCATGACGCGCCTACGACAATGTATGAAATCACAGTTTGAAGCACTAATGGTGTATTCTGTGGAGCGGATTTAGCCTGTTTGTAAATAGGAAGCTGTAGTTGCGATATTACTTTAACGTCAGATTTTTACGCATTTCATGCAATCGATGGCCATTGAGACAGTTGTTTCCAATTGAAAACGAAATGCTTCACTCGACTCTGTGACCGATGCAGAAGTTCTGGACCACGGCCACAACCGGGAAGATATTTTGAGATCCTCAAGCAGTCCGAACTGAAGGTTTCACATTCGGCACCAGCTGCCTCTGCTCCAGAGGATAATGCTGCACTATTGCAACAAGAATTCCTGCAAGCAGCAGAGCCTTTGATGACAAGCCTATAACAATGTATGAAATCACAGTTTGAAGTATTAAAGGCATTTATTGTGATGTGAATTTGGCCTGTTTGTACAAAAGAAAGAAGTTGTGACATTCTACAAAAACAATTTTTTTTAAGCATTTAATGCAATCGAAAGCCATCAAGACAGATGTCCGGCTCGCAACAGTTCTGAATGCAGATGTTCTGGACAACGGCCATGCTCGGGAAGATAATTTGAGATTCTCAAGCAGCCTGAACTAAAGGTTTTGTATTCGGCACCAGCTGCCTCTGCTTCAGCGGATAATGCTGCACTATTGCAACAAGCGGTTTGATCGCTCTACACTAGAATTTATGATCATGGCAGAGCTTTTGAAGACAGCCCTACGAAAATTTATGAAATCATAGCTTGAAACACTAATGGCGCATTTTGCAGAGCAGAATTGAGTTTGTCAATAGAAAGAATAGTTGCAATATGCTAATATCACCTGATTTTTATGCATTTAATGCAATCAATATCTGTCAGGACAGATGTCAGGCTCACATCTATTGTGAATGCAGACGTTCTGGTCAACGGCTATGACAGGGCTAACTTCATTTGAGGGCCGGATTATTGAATTGAACATTTGAACATTTGAACAGCAACCAAAAGCAGATATTCTGGATGACAGCCATGAATGGGAAGATATTTTAGGATTCAAAGGATGTACGAAATAAAAATGTTGCAGTTGCCTCTGTTCCAATGGATATTGCAGCACTACTGTGATAAGTGAATTAACCGCTCTATACTAGAGTTCATGCATGCAGCGGAGCTTTTGATGATGGACCTACAATAATGTCTGAAATCAGTTTGAAGCACTAATGAAATTTTGCGGAGCGGAATTGGCTTGTTTGTTAATGGAAAGCTTTAGTTGCAATTTCGCTAATTTTAGAGTTTTCTAGTCAATAGCTGTCAAGACCAGTGTTGGGGAAAGATACTTTTAAAAGTAATGCATTACAATATTGCGTTACTCCCTAAAAAGTAACTAATTACGTTACTTAGTTACTTTTTGTGGAAAGTAATGTCGTTACATTACTTTTGCGTTACTTTCGCGTTACTTTAGTTTATCTAAAGTCATTTTTGCTTGTTAGTATGGTTGAACTAGATCAGGGATACTCAAATCTGGTTCGCGAGATCCACTTTTGTGCAGATTTGAGCTGTAACCCTAATCAAACACACCTGAGCATGCTAATCAGTGTCTTTGGGATCATTAGAGAATCACAGGTTGGTGAGTTTGATCAGGATTGGATCTAAACACTGCAGGAAAGTGTATCTCGCGAAGCAGATTTGAGTATCACTGAACTGGATCATCAAAGGTCAGCAGCAAACACATCGGTTAATAAAATGAGATTATATATATTTGTGTTTATATGAATTATATACACATTTTAGTTTTTTACTGATGAATTCATAAATGTTCAATAAATGGAAAAAAGTATTTTCCTGTAAATTAAAAAGTAATGCGTTACTTTACTAGTTACTTGAAAACAGTAATATTATTACGTAACTCGCGTTACTTGTAATGTGTCACCCCAACACTGGTCAAGACAGATGTCTGGCTCGCAGTTGCTCACATTACAAAAACAAGGCACCGCGCTTGCACTTGCTCTGGTGATAAGCAGTATGATCGCTCTACACCAGAGTTCATACTTGAAGTGGAGCTTTTGATGACAGGCCGAAAAAGAAGTTTCAGCTCTGTTTTCGCAGCTGTGATTACGAGCGTACGTGCATGCAAAAGCAAAACACTCTCTCCGCTGTCGTGCATCGGGCTAAACTTGGGCGCTCAGCTGAGAGTCCAGGTGCCTTCTGGGTGCTGATGCAGTCCTACCTGCAATTTTTAAAGACCGCTTTAAAAAAACAAAAACACTCAAGCAACCTGGGTCCAGTACGACAAAGCGCGTGCTTCAGTCTGTCTGAGGGAGCGAGGGAAACCCATAAACAGCCGACAGCGCAAACACGCACTTACTACGATACCCACGGTGTGAGAATCAGTCAGGGACTAATTAACACATTATCACAACCCAACTGCCTGGTGCTCCGCTCACCTGCTTCTTTCTTACTGCAGAGAGTGTGTAAATCTCTCGTTGACGGTCGGAGACGTGGGTATTAATCTGCATGGCGTCTTTAACCTCGCTCATGAGGTGAGGGCCCTCCGTGCTCCCTGAAAAAGGCAGTCGAAACACAATAAACGTGTTTTAATGACATTGCAGTTCCATTATGAATATGGGAATCTCCAGGGCGCATTCAAGAACAAATGAAATGCAAATGGAAGTTTGAAGACAGTCATTTGGTGTTAGTTTGGCTTCTACCGCAATGGGGATAAAATCATGAAGTAAATAAAATGCAAATGATAAGACTCACCATCCACTGATGCTGTCTGGCCCATGGGCTTCTGTAAAGCACACGAAATATATACACTAACAGTACTATTATTGATTTATTTTGAGAGAATCTAATACTGTTATTCAGCAAGGACACATTAACTTGATCAGAAGTGAGAGTGAAGACATTTATAATGATACAAAAGATTTCAATTTCAAATAAATGATGTTCTTTTGAACTTGCTATACATCAAAGAATGCTGAAACAAAATGTATCACGGTTTCCACCAAAATATGAAGGAGCACAACAATTTCAACATTGATAATCAGAAATGTTTCTTGAGCAGCAAATCAGTATATTAGAATGATTTCTGAAGATCACGTGACTCTGAAGACCTTTTCTTCACCTTGGGTAGTTTTATTTAGCTTCAAATACAACTAAATACAGAGACTTTAACATCAACAATAAAAGCCTTTTTATTTCTGTGTCAGAACAGACCTGCGGTAGAGCTTGACTGAATGGACTGGTGACGTCAACAACATAAAGTAGAAGAATTTTCCCTTTTTTAAAAGTTGCTCAGCCAATTTTTTGCTAATCCCACGCAATTTATGCCCAATTGTGGTTAGGTTGCATGTTTCCTAAACAGACCTGCGCTCCACCAGTTGAGAACCACCGTGTTTGAATCGCACCGTGTCCCGTACAGTCGATTTAACGACACTGGGCTGCCCTGCAGGGAAGTATTTTGTCAATATGCAAAAGATGGAGGGTGTCCAAACACAGACAGTCGGATATAGATGGAGCTAATCTGCATTAGTATTCAGCGCACACACACACTGTAGCATGTGTGATGGGTTTGTCTGGCGTGCGAGCGTGTGTGTGGCACAGCAGTGTGTTCCAGACTGCAGTGATTAATCTGACGCTGTCATGTCTCCACAGATGTTTACATGGAGATGTTTGAGGAGCACATGTCTGATAGAGTGTGTATCTTCCGTCCTCTCCATCTTCAAACATGCACATATACGACGTCACCTGGGCCATCTGGAGGATAGTAGAGAGAAGGCTGACCTACACACACACACACACACACACACACACACACACACACACACACACACACACACACACACACACACACACACACACACACACACACACACACACACACACACACACACACACACAATCATAACTCCCTAACGTCAAATCATTGTCTGCCAACTGCTGACTGCTCTTTTACTAAATCTAGAGCACTGCCTCTCATTTTTAGGCATCATAGGTGTGCTGAAGACATGAAAGCTGTTAGGTAGGAAAACGTTATACACCCTTCTATGGCCAAATTCTAAGATAACATCACATGCACCCTACAAAAATTATATTCCAAAATGCATCACAAAAAACTCAGTTAATAAATAAACAATTAAATAAATTAGGTAGTCTACAAGATGAGATAAAAAATGAATTAAAAATATTGAAACAAATTAGTTTTTTTATATATGAAATTTATAAAAATAGCTTTTATTAAATACTGAAAAGTATCAGTAAAAATATTTTTGACAATAAATAAATAACTGTCAATGGTATCTCACACATTTACCCCCTGGATTTTCAGAAGGTATCTTAACAGTGTCTCAAACTATGCTCAGATTTTCCAAGCTGATAAATCAGTATAAATAGATCTTGACAATAATTGATCATCAAAAATCACTCACAGAAAAACAGAAAAAAATTACAGACCTCTTTAATGCCTCAATTGTTTTTCCTAGACAGTAATGAGATTAAACGGAGAGCAAATGAAGACTTTTCTCTGCTTTAAGAAAATGACCCCTTGTGATCTCGTGTTTTTCCAATCTTTCAGAAGCAATCTCAAAAATGTCTCAAACTATGCTCGGATTTGCCGAGCTGCCAAATCAGTAAAAATAGTGCTTGACAATAACTAATAATCATTCACAGACCTCCTTCATTTTCCCTACACACCAGTGAGATTAAATGGAGAGCAAACTGAGACTTCACCTGCTTTTTCTCACCAGTCATTTCACAACTGTCTCTCTTTGAGGTTTAGATGAGATCTCAACAACTATGCTCGGATTAGCCAATTAGTAAAATAGCTCTTGACAATAACTGAGCATCAAAATTGCTCTCAGACAAAAAGTAGATCTTTAATGTCTCGTTTGTTTCTCCTAGATAGGTATGAAATGACATGGAGAACAAATTGAGACTGAGATTCCCAGTAATCTCACATTTCTTCTCTGAGTTTCAGAAGAGAGCTCAACAATGTCGTATACTGTGCTCCAATTTGCAAAAGATGCCAAAATTGGCAATCAAACCTCAATATGAATTCAAATATTTCTCATATACTCTTGCTGGGTGTCAATTATTGACTCATTTGAGTTTTTTTCTGAAAGAATTTTAGGAGGAACTTTAAAGACAAGTTGACACTTAAACACAACTGAGAACTTGTTCAGAATACATCCCCTGAGCAACAAAGGAGCAACTTCTGAACAATATTTCCAGAGTGCAAACTAAGGACAATAAAACATCAAGTTTATATGATCAGTTGTCCTGACCTGCCAGTCTGGATGAACACTAGAATCAGCTGTGACACACCAGTCTCTGTCTCTCTCTAAATCTCGCTCCAGATGGCACAAATCCCTGACGCCGGTGCCTGACAGTTGTGGCGCGTGATGGTGCGACACGAGGTGAAGAGCATCTATTTTACAGCAATGCACGCTGCCAAAAAACCCTGCACAGTGCACAGGCCTTGCACCGCATGCAGCCGCAGTGCTGCAGATCTGCATTCTACATCCAAATCACTGGTTACGGCATGCAGGCCGCCTCCGCAGGGACCAGCATATGATACGGAGGCAGACAATGAAAAACACTCTGAGACAACACAGAGCCGGATCTCACAAACATGCATGCTCATGCTGAAACAGTGAACACACACTAACACACATGGATGAGTGCAAGGAGGGCTGTCAATTTAATGTGTTCATTTAAAGGAACCGTTCACCCAAAACATTAAATAGTTGAAAATGTACTTACCCTCAGGCCATTTAAGATGTGTTTGTTGTTCATCAGAACATTTGGAGATATTTAGCATTAGATCACTCATCAATGGAGTGCAGTGAATGGGTGCCGTCAGAATGAGAGTCCAAACAGCTGATAAAGCACCACAATAATCCACATCACTCCAGTCATCAATGTCTTGTGAAACCGAAAAGCTGCACGTTTGTAAAAAAAACATAAATAATTAAAGCATTTTAACTTCAGACTGTCCATAATTCATAATAACGCTCCCTACAGTAAAAAAGTCTAACATTTTGGGTGAATTGTTATTATTTAATTAATTATAAAAATGTAATGCACTAAAATATAAGTTCAACAGCATGGAGCAGAGCGCAAGGGCCTTGAGATGAGTTTTCCATCTACTTTTTAACTTGGCATTGTTTTAAAAAGCGCAAAATACCAAAAAACAGCAAGACATAAAGCAAAAGATATCTGGCTGCATGTGTACTACACATCACGCTTTGTCTATTTTAATGCCCTAGTTGTCAGCATAATGTAACTTAATGAATTAATCGATGTTTACTGAGGAAAAAAAGCATCAAATTAATCTTCATTTGATGCTTTTTCAACAAATATTGACATAAGCAGTTAATTGGGATTAATATGACCAGTTAACTGACATAACATGCAATACATTCAATTGAAATTTGCAATCAGTTGACAGTTTTTAGGCAGAGTTTGTGGTCATGCACAGTTTTTTGAGTGTTGCATGCTCTGTGTTTGGCACACAGACATGGATGAGCATCAAACCATGACAATCAGATGAGAGTCTGGCTCTTAGATAATTAACTCTGACTCACTGAACGAGGTTTCAACAGGCTTATGCTGCAGTCGGTAAACAGGCTTGAGGTTGTCAACATAACACAGGCTGAACAACACCATTTTCCATTTTGATTCCTCTGAATGTCAATAATTTCATGCTAATAATTCCCCACACACTAAAACAGAAAATACACCTAGGCGCTGATAGGATCCGTTTTTTAAGGATGAATGGATATTAAAATTCGATCCAATATGGATATGCCGATCATTTCCCTTTTCATGCTATGGCCATTAATCATTAAATTAATAATACAACACAAACGACAAACAATCGTTTTAAATACGGCTATATTACACTAAAATACGAGACCATATTTAAAAAGAAGTTAATTTTGCTGTAAAGCACTACATAATACAATATGACATTTTTGTACATTATGAAAAATGGATTCATTTTCAGATTAAATAATATTTTTGCTAAATAGCAAATAATAAATTCCATTAATATTCATTTTAACTGAGTGCAAGATTAGGGTAAATGTTATTTAAATGTAAAAATATGGGAAATGAGCATGCATAATTAAATATATTCCAGTGTATATTTCAAACACAAACCCAGTGCATCACCAGCAGCTTAATGCTCTCAGAAGATTTTTGAAGAAAGAGAGACAGACAGAGCGGAGGAAAGCAAGGTTATTTGCATGGAGAGCCACGGACGCCCCCGTTCCCCGTATCTGATGTCAGTCTCCCGACACTGATAGACTCTGCGTCTCCCATTTAAGGGATAATGAGATTGCTCGAGCCACACAAACCTCCGCTGACTGCACTACACTGATGCTACGGCAGTCACTTCATCTCTCAGAGACTCATCAGGGTTCAGCTAAACAACTCCATCTTCCTCCGACCCAGACACTCGATACGAACGAGCTCGGCTCATCAAGAGCCCGAGCAACAGCGTAATGGAGAGAAGTGGGTGAAAACGAAGAGGACGAGGGGCAGCACTACACCTGATTGGCTGAAAACAGGTTTCCATCGCAGTGTCTTCCTCAGGTGATAGAGGACGTGTGAACCTGTAGGAAAGAAAATTCACAAATGACATCTCTTTAATGTCTCAATTGTTTATCAGACAGCAATAGGAAAAGGGCCTTTTAACCTCAGTCTTCACCTCATATTTTATTTCAGAAGGGGATTCAACAGGTCAGACTTGTTGTCATACCAAAGTCTGCATTCAAAAGTGTACATTTTTTAATGCAACAGGTCTCAAACATTCCCATCACATTCTCCCAAGACCAAACATGCTAATTTCACAGCTCTATACTACTAGTAGCCAACCAATGCCAGTCCTGCCTCATTTGGCCTCAAGTAAAACACAGAGGAACACTGACTTATATTTTATTACTAACAAATCAAATGTGCATAGAAAAGCTTGAAATATATTGAAAATGCATGCTATGTCATTCATAAATATCCAGAATCACAAACGGAAATAAATATAAACAATGATACAACAAAGTAGCATTAACATAAACGAGCAATAAAACATCTTTAAAATACTTAATTCACATTACATGAGGCTAAATGAAGGTTTCAAATGTATCTTTCATAAAAGTAAAATAGGCTACCATGCTACAGATATGGTACCAGGTGGCAATACTGCTACACTTTGATATTTAGATATGGTATTGAATGATTCATGCAACGTTATTCATTTGCAATGGTATTTACATGACACATGAAGGCAATTGTTTACAAAATAAAAACTGTTAACGCTACTTTATTTGTTGGTATAGTGCTTTCATGTATTTACTGTTCGTGTTTTGATAGTATATTGGACTGAAATGAATTACCTGTAGCACGTGCAGGAGCTGAATTGATGAAAAACGACAGGATTTGTCTTATAAGGTTTGTCTCCGTCAATACGGTTGGTAAATATCCACTTTATCCAGCGTTCCTTTTTTAATGTAAGCTCATCTGTATCATCGGGTTAAAGTTTTACCGCCAGAGAACACGCTTCAGACGATTCGGTTCGTTAGTGAATGGTTTGTTCGTGACCGAATCTGCATTTTTGAACAAATCTTTTAAGCAAATGATTCGTTCTTGTTCCATACACTAACCCTGCGTCCCAATGTGCATACTATAAATCCAATCTGCCATAAATAGTATTGAAAATGACTAATATCGCATAGAATTTAGGATGGCTAGTATGCACATTGGGACGCAGGCAAAACTAAAGTCTCCCGCAATGTTTGTACGATTCAGAACGTCTTGCGAAGCCGTTTGACTGACTCATTGAAAACAAACACACGACGGGACTGCTGAAATATTTTCAAGGAATTAGTTTTTCAGGGTAGTATACTGAAATATCCCTCATCAGACAATGATTTAACGCTGTGAAATTAGCTTGCACCAACTGTAAATACTCGAAAAGATTGGTTGACTGGCTATTATGACAACAGTTGGCTCATTTGTTTAAAGGGGTAAAGCACTGGTCATATTCAGTTTATTGGTGTTAAGAGAAAGCAATTAAATGGATATCTATTAATATAAAGAAAATAACACCATTCATGTATCTCACAAGATTCGTGAAGCTCATACAGTAGTGCAAGGTACTAACAACACCAGGTTTTTGAGTTCGATTCCCAAGGAATGCAAGAACTGATAATAATGCAATGTAAGTTACTTTGGATAAAGCGTCTAATAAATGCATCTTTATATAATATGACCACACTGAGTAGTAAATATTTAACGTAATCACAGATAACACTTTTATTATTCAGAGCTTACTCTTTCGCAGTTCAGAAGATTATAACTTCTGATTCATGAAGTTATCAACTCTGTCTTAGACGTTTCTCCTTCAGTTTCTTAAAGAAATAAAAGACACACACATGAGTATAGAGCTTTAAATGAATGTAAAGAGCAGCTCAGATATTTTGATGAGAAGTGTTTGAGTTTATATGAGATCTCTTTTGATTGCAGACTTTGATATCTTGGCACAGTTAGTTCAATAAACCCTACTTATCATATTTCACATTAATTTGTATTGCTCTGTACTCAACAACTGACTCACTTGTTTCTGTTTTTATTTCTCAGAAGGAGACACATCTGAGACTTCATTACTTAATTGAAACCTCCAGAGATACAAAAGAGCAAAATAAATTTCCTCAGGGAAGATAGATTTAATTTAAGTTATTCACAAATCACCCATGTCTCATACACATGCATGATTTGCACACATGCCACACGTGCTCACGTTTACACAAGCGGCCGCACAGGTGCACACACAAACAGCGTGCGTTTGAGCGAAAGCCAGGCGCTTCGCCATCCCAGAGCCTCGGAGGCATGGGACGGGTGACACGACGGAGGGACGGAGGCATGGGACGGGTGACACGCGGAGGAGGGAGGGATGGGATGGGTGACACGACGGAGGAGGCATGGGACGGGTGACACGACGGAGACATGGGACGGGTGACACGACGGAGGGAGGGAGGCATGGGACGGGTGACACGACGGAGGGAGGGAGGCATGGGACGGGTGACACGACGGAGGGAGGGAGGCATGGGATGGGTGACACGATGGAGGGAGGCATGGGACGGGTGACACGACGGAGGGAGGCATGGGACGGGTGACACGACGGAGGGAGGGAGGCATGGGACGGGTGACACGACGGAGGGAGGCATGGGACGGGTGACACGGCGGAGGAGGGAGGCATGGGACGGGTGACACGACGGAGGGAGGGAGGCATGGGACGGGTGACACGCGGAGGGACGGAGGCATGGGACGGGTGACACGACGGAGGGAGGGATGGGATGGGTGACACGGCGGAGGGAGGCATGGGACGGGTGACACGACGGAGGGAGGCATGGGACGGGTGACAGGCGGAGGGAGGGAGGCATGGGACGGGTGACACGACGGAGGGAGGGAGGCATGGGACGGGTGACACGACGGAGGGAGGGAGGCATGGGACGGGTGACACGACGGAGGCATGGGACGGGTGACACGACGGAGGGAGGGAGGCATGGGACGGGTGACACGACGGAGGGAGGGAGGAGGAGGCCGGGGCGCATCAGGATGCTGGGGCTTTTCACTGCGCAATAAAAATGCTAATCCGCTCTATTCCCCTGTTGATCGGCTCGATGTAAAACAGGTTAGAGTTCCCCGCTCCACATGTGTACCCTCAATTTACCAGTTGGCCTTCCTTTGTCCTGCTCTCTTTATTTGTTCTTCATTGAACGCAGTGGCCTGGATGTCTTCACACATCTTCCGCCGGACTCTGCTAATGACAATGACAGTGCTGGCTTCGGTTCTGCACCCACACACCGCCTTAATGATGCCTCCGCAGGCCGAAAGACAAAGAGAGCCGTGGACGCGGCATTGTCCCAATTAAAGGTCACCGAACAGAAGAGGTCTTAACTGTCCTCAGCCTCCGGCCACGTTCGGCTCAAATTGTCGGCTGCCACTGTTGGTTGTCTTCAACTGTTGTGTGCGCCACACTGAGTAATGGTGATTTCAGACGATTTCATACTGGTTTTAGTTCTGTAACGTTTATTAGGTCAGTGCTTTTGGCTTTGTTTGAGGAGCAATATTGTTTTAGTTGGAACCCAACTGTTTATCACAGAAGTGTCAACAAAAATGAAAATGATAAATCAAACACTGAAATATCTTTCTTCAATTTGAATGGTTTACTCAGGTTTAAACTAGTGCCTTTTAAAACAGAACTTTTGCTATGAATACGCTCGTTTACACTACTCCGGCGTTTTCAAGGTCGAAAACAGAGACTTTTAAAAACGCTGCAGACCCCGTTTTAGTTTGAAAACTCTGGGGTAGCATTTCAGTGTAAACGGACCAAAACGGAGACTTTTGAAAACGATGGCGTGGCTGCCCACGTTCGCCCTGCGTATCCTTGACGACCGTGTAAACAATAACATCATTATTGTACCCATAGATATGTATATATACATAGACTTGACTATTGCAATGCTCTCTTGGCAGGTCTTCCAGCCAGTTCCATCAAACCTCTACAATTAATACAAAACGCTGCTGCAAGATTACTCTTTAATGAGCCGAAAAGAACGCACGTCACACCTCTGTTCATCAATTTGCACCAGTAGCTGCTCACATTAAATTCAAGGTATTAATGTTTGCCTACAGAAGCACCCCTTTACCTAAATTCATTACTTCAGACTTATATGCCCTCTAGAAGCTTGCGTTCTGCAAGTGAACGACGCATTACTGTACCATCCCAAAGAGACACAAAATCACTTTCACAGACTTTTTCATTAACTGTTCCCATCCGGTGGAATGACCTCGAACTCAATCCCAGCAGCTGAATCCTTCTCCATCTTCAAGAAACGGCTAAAAACACATCTCTTCCATCTTTATCTGACCCTCTAACTCTAGCACTCTCTATTCTAATATTATTTGAGCTAATCTGTCTTCTTTTTATTTAAAAAAACACACAAAAATTTGACCCACTATCAAATGCATATTTATTCTTTAACTGCTAGCGTTTCTTGTAAAACTAACAGTAGGATTCTTTTGTCTATATTCCATGTACTCGATTTCTTAAAAAATCCTTTCTACGTGTACTGCGTTAGGTTAATCAGGACTTGTAATAGCACTTGCATGTTGTTGCTCTTTGTTGGTTTTGATTGCTTCTATAATGTCCTCATTTGTAAGTCGCTTTGGATAAAAGCGTCTGCTAAATGACTAAATAAAATAAATAAATATATATATATATATAGGTAGATCCCCCATTCGACCGCTCCAAGCACACAGACGCGTCCGCGATCTAAATAATAGGAATCTACCTATACATATCTATGGTTGTACCTGCATGAATGGTCATGTGACATGCGTTTTCGGTTGTGTAGTGTAAACGAAGATCGTTTCTGAAACGCCAGTGTAAACGTTCATCGTTTTCATGTTTTAAAGCGAAAACACACTAGTGTAAACAGGGCCTGTAGGGTTTTGTTTAATTATGACAAAACAATCAGAATTATGACATGCTAAGTCAAAAGTCATAATTACTTGTATGACACAAAAAGCCATTATGAGATAAAAAGTCATAATTATGACATACCAAGATAAAAGTCAAAACGGTTGTGTGCAACACACTGATTAATACTGATTTCGGACTATTTCATACTGGGTTTTAGTTCTGTAACATTTATTCGGTCTGTGCTTTTGCTTTTCTTCTGGTTTTGCTTGAGAAACTCGATTGTTTTTGTGGGAACCCAATCTACACAGAAAAGAAAAACAAAATTGTCCTTAAAATCAAACAATTAAACGTCTTTATCATTTGCTAAAATACATTTTCTATTTTTATGGTTTGCTCAATTATGACAACACAGTCAAAATAATGATATTCTAAGATTAAAAACTCAACATTATGAGATAAATTATAATTATGACACAAAAATCCATTATGATATAACATTCATCATAATGTTGATATAGTATGCTCGTCCCATCCTCTGCTGTTTGAGCTGCAGGAATTCATTGAGTTGAAAAGGTATCTGAATTGTGCAGTTTGTTAATGATTGTTGAGATTTAGGGCGTTCATGTTGCATCCAATGTAGTTTCTACAAGTAACAGATGAATTTGCCTCCAGATTGGACGACCAGTTGATATCAACAAAAAAAGCTATGGTAAGTCTTCTCTTTTTTCTTTAAAAGAAATATATTTTTGTAGTCTGACTATTCATGAATATAAGATTATTTGAATGTAGTTGTAGTTCCTGCTGTCCGTGACGCTTCAGAGAGGAACTGCGATTCATTTTTGTGTCGTGACCCACCAGTTGAGAGCTTCTGCATTAGACAGCTTTAATGTTTTGGGTTTTAGGAACTCTGTCGAATCAGCATGTTTGGAACTGACCAAAATAACAAGCCAGTCGACAAATATATCCACGCCCGTCTGAAGCTCCTGAGCCGAAGCAGGTTTATCAGCCTGTCCGCACACTCCCGTTTCCTTAATCTTCTCCGTTTGCTCTCAGAAGGGCCAAAACCAAACGGGAATCAACATAATGTCGCCTTTGTCCCCCTCGTAGTTTCTTTAACTCTCACATCTAATTAGCTGGGACTGCACGGGTGCGATATGGGGTTTCCTGTGACGCGCCCCCCTTTCCCCTCCAGTTGGGCCATGGGTCGGGCCAGTGGGGTCTGTTCCCCAGAGACCGGTTATGACAAATAAGATTAATGTCTCTCAAGCCTCCTGAGCCACACAGATTAGACCGATAGCTGATTTTCTCAAGAGAAGCCCCATGTGTGAGCGTATGCATGCGCTTGTCAGAGCATGCTGGGAAAGAGAGGGTCAGGAGGGTTACGGGTCAGAAGGTCCTCCACGGAGGGTTCCCTATCTTCATGAGCACTGAAGGATGAAGTGGTGACGCTCCTGTGAGATTAAGCTTTAAACTCTCCATTAGGAGTAAGAGTGAAATGAAATGAAATTTGAACCTGCTTCTACACATACAGCACCTGTTTTTCTTTCCTTCTGCAAAAGCTTGTTTTAATTTGTTCCATTGCCAGGCATAAAAGTTATATTCTGAAGTTAAATAATTCATGTTAGAGGTTTGTTCCCATCGCCACACATGCCTTAGCTACTGCCACAAACAAATAATGAATCAATTAACAAAACCTTTTGTTTCAAACAAACCACGTTTCATTTTTTCCCTCAATAAGAGGAGTATGGAAGCCCATTTCCATTGCTTAGGTAAATCATAATTATTACATAAAAAGTTGCCATAATTATTAGATAAGTTATAATTATCAGATTAATAATCATAATTGACATACTAAGTTATTATGAGATTATTAACTTAAAATTATAGCCATAATTGAGATACATTTGACAATTATGAGATCAAAAAATGAAGAGATAAAAACAATTAATAAATTATGACAAAAATTATATATTTTTTTAAATAGTTTGCTTTTTATCTAATGAATTTGAGTGTAATAATTTTTACTTTCTATCTCATAATTGTGACAATATTTTAAACATTTTATGTCATGTATATTTTAAGTCAAAATTATGAAAGAAAAGGTTGACATTTTGAGATAAGGTCATAATTATGACAAAAAATGTTGACAACTTTATGACTAGTATATATATATTTTTTTTAAATGTTGAGATAAAATACATAATCGTAACAAATGTGACATTGTGAGTTTTTACTACAAATGTGATTATCTCATAATTCAGATTTTTAATCTCACATTGAAATGGGCTTCCGTAGAGGAGTGACCATACACTTGACAGGATTTGTTTCGCCTGCATTGATTCACCAAAGAAAACACTGCATTCAGCAGAATGAACCAGAAGAGTCACATCTATTCAAGAGGAAAACTCTTCTGAGGTCTTTCTAACTTTTGATGATCCTTCGATCACTTCAATGTGTCAGCTCGCTGACAAAGCAACTTCCAGACAGACTGTTCTTCCGGATATACCGGGAGCTGCTATTCTCCACAGCGCCTGAGCCATAAGACAACTTTTATGAAACAATTGTGCTTTATTCATAAGATGCTTGCTCGGTAATAATACCACTATGTCTGAATTTAGCTTGAATTATCCTCAAATAAAGCTAAAATATTGATGTCTAAGCATTTCTTTTTTTGCACCACTCTCTGCTATTCTTTCACAGGAACAGTGTACATTGTATTTTTTCAACAGACAATTACTGTACCAATAACTTTCGTGTAATGGGCTTATTGTGAGTTCAGCGCAATACACACAATCTCAGAGTTTCTCATAACCCCAAATAAATCCCAATGTTCTCTGAAACTGGGAAACCAAAATCATTTTTTCTTGTGTTAAAGTGTCGTGGGATACAGCTCCAGGCATTACAGCATTTCTTTTCTTTTATATTCGACTTAATGTGATTATTGCACATCATTCCTTTATTTTACACTGTTCAGATTGTAATGTTTCCTATTATTGATCATGTTTCTTCTTCCAGTTCTATCCATCTGTCTGTCTGTCTGTCTGTCTGTCTGTCTGTCTGTCTGTCTGTCTGTCTGTCTGTCCATCTCTATCTATGTCTGTCGTCTGTCTGTCTGTCCGTCCATCTCTGTCAGGTCATCCGTCTGTCATCTATCAGGTCCATCCATCCGTCATCCGTCAGGTCATCAGTCTATCTCTGTCATCTGTCTATCTCTATCCATCCGGTCTGTCCGTCTATCTACATCTATCTATCTGTCCATCTATCCAGTCCGTCTATCTATCCGTCATCCGTCTGTCATAATCCGTCATCCATCCGTCCATCCATCCATCCATCCATCCCATCATATCATCTGTCTGTCTATCTATCTGTCTGTCATCTATCTATCATCTTCTGTCCATCCATCCGTCCATCCGTATCCGTCCCATCCATCCATCCATCCATCCATTCTATCTATCTATCCATCTATATATCCATCTATCTATCTATCTATGCAGATTTTGCTGAACAGCTTGTCTAAATAAGCACAATTCTGCGTTTATGTTTTAATGCAGATTTTCTCTATGATCCTGTAATCAGAGCGAGAGAGACGGGGGGCAGCTGCTAAGCCTGAATCTGTCCATCAATGTCACCGGCCGGCCGTGGCAGATGCAAAGGGGCATCAGGTCTCAGCTGACACACTCTCATGAGAACAAGAGTGGCGCTCTGCAGAAGTGTGTGTGTGTGTGTGTGTTCGCACGTATGCTTTGGTAAGAGAGATAGATGGTGCAATAACTTGTGATTGTATGAACGCATGACTGTGGAAATAGATTGTGACATTTTCCTGTATCGTCTGAAGCTGTGAGTTTAACCTTTTCTTTTGTCAGCAGCTTTTCAGCGGTTATATGACGGCTTCATTCATCCATCTGATGTTCTTTCTCTCTGGACAAAGTGCAGGTGTGACCTTAAAGAGCTATTTCTACCTAATCTGAGCTATTGAAATTACATCCCCGGGCTGATTCGGTTCAAATTAAATCATATTATAGACTTGAATATAACTAGATCAATTATTTTATGGTGCCCGGCAAAATGTTTTTTCAGTCTAGTGCTGTATGTTGTTTCAAACAGGGCTCTAGAGTGCGACCAATTTGGTCGCACGTGCACCCTAATTTCTCTCGGGTGCGACTAACAAAAATCCCAGGGCGCACTGGTGCGTCCAGCCATTCGAGAAAAGAAAAAAAAGTATCCGCGACTCAGAAACTCTGGTTCAAAAAAAGACCCCTGTTAGGCTTATATCGTGGTCTAAACCAATCAGAGATAGAGAAGGGCGGACCCCCCCTCTGATTGGCCGTGGTCCAGATATCCCTGTATGTGTGTGTGCGCGTTGACAAATGCGTCACGTGTGCTGCCGCAGTCAGACAGAGAGAAAGAGGTGAGTAGTAGAAATGCGTGCAGTGTTGCTAACTTAGCGACATTTAGCGCCTTTGTAGACCCCCATAGCAACTTTTTGTTTTCCAAAAAAAGCAACTATTGACAAATCGAGTCTCTCAGAGTGTCTCTGTGATCGCCGCAAAGGCGCGAGATCAGCGCGCTTTCTCTGCATCTGCTCTGTTCAGCGCGAGAGGAGCCCGTTCAGTTAAAACAGATATTATTGCTTCTCTAAATGTATATGCAAATATAGAAGAAATCGCAGCACTGGAATTGTCTTGTCTTATATTGTGTATTATTTGATTTCATCAGACAACGGCTCAATACAATTATAAATTAGTATTTTTGTGCAGACTAGCTTCTTGGAAAGGAGAGCTGGTTATGAATTCTTAAAGGGACGTGTTTCAGTCATTATTTCATATTTATCCTGTTGACTGACAACATAAACAGTCAAATATATAAAGTAAAACAGTTTTATTGAGAATTTGGCTGCATTAAAATACAGTATGAGCACAGAGAGACGATTAGACAGAACAGAACAGTTATTTTTTTCTTTACTTTACTTTGTCATTTAGCAGACGCTTTTATCCAAAGCGGCTTACAAATAAGAAGTAACTCAAATTAAAAGTTAAAACTATACATATTATATACACACATTTAAGAAGATAAAGACATGAAATAAACATGACAAATGCATACAACATTTCAAAACTAAACATTTAAATGAAAATAAAGCTAAAAAAAATCAAAATATTAAATCAAGAAAAGGTATGAGTATAAAAATGCTTCTAACATAACACTAAAGGCCTAAGTATACTTCCTTTTTGCATAGTAAGAATTGGTTATAAAAACTGTAAATACTTATTTTTTTCATTATGTTTAGTGCAATTATTTGGTAGTCTGTGGTGGGATGGGGCGCAGGATTGTTTTATGGGTTTAAGGGGGGGGTTTGAGAAGCACTGCACTAGAGCATCTTCGTTCAGACACAGTGGAAGATCTGATGAATCAGTGTAGAGGGGTCAAGTCTGGAAGATGTTGATGCTAGAGAGAGTGTGGTCAGCTGGTTTAGCCAAGGCCAAAGATCAAGAAAGCCAAACTACAGGAGTTGGCCATCCGAGGGGCATGTGACTGCAATGGAGGATAGTCCATAAGACATTGAGCCATGAGATGTTCAGTTTGACGCCCTTAAAACACTTAATTTAGATTTTATTTATCTTGAGATGTTTTAAGTTTAAATCTCTGCTCAGTGAAGCACTTTAAGCACCAACACTTTTTCAGTAAGTTACCTTTCCTTCAAATAAAGAACTTTATGTTGACCATCAGTGCACCCAGTGCAAAAAGTTAGTCTAGAGCCCTGTCAAACCTGCATGACTTTCTTTCTTCTGTCTGTGCTGCACAGTACAAGATAGTTTGAAAAATAAAAGTCAGAGTCTAATGTTATTTGAAATAAAGTCTTACAGGTTTGAAAAAACATGAGGGTATCTCGTTTTTTCTTAAAGCATATATAAAAGCACATGTACAGTGGGTACGGAAAGTATTCAGACCCCCTTAAATGTTTCACTCTTTGTTATATTGCAGCCATTTGCTAAACTCATTTAAATTCATTTTTTGTCCTCATTAATGTACACACAGCACCCCATATTGACAGAAAAACACAGAATTGTTGACATTTTGCAGATTTATTAAAAAGAAAAACTGAAATATCACATGGTCCTAAGTATTCAGACCCTTTGCTGTGACACTCATATATTTAACTCAGGTGCTGTCCATTTCTTCTGATCATCCTTGAGATGGTTCTACACCTTCATTTGAGTCCAGCTGTGTTTGATTATACTGATTGGACTTGATTAGGAAAGCCACACACCTGTCTATATAAGACCTTACAGCTCACAGTGCATGTCAGAGCAAATGAGAATCATGAGGTCAAAGGAACTGCCTGAAGAGCTCAGAGACAGAATTGTGGCAAGGCACAGATCTGGCCAAGGTTACAAAAACACTTCTGCTGCACTTAAGGTTCCTAAGAGCACAGTGGCCTCCATAATCCTTAAATGGAAGACGTTTGGGATGACCAGAACCCTTCCTAGAGCTGGCCGTCCGGCCAAACTGAGCTATCGGGGGAGAAGAGCCTTGGTGAGAGAGGTAAAGAAGAACCCAAAGATCACTGTGGCTGAGCTCCAGAGATGCATTCGGGAGATGGGAGAAAGTTGTAGAAAGTCAACCATCACTGCAGCCCTCCACCAGTCGGGGCTTTATGGCAGAGTGGCCCGACGGAAGCCTCTCCTCAGTGCAGGACACATGAAAGCCCGCATGGAGTTTGCTAAAAAACAGCTGAAGGACTCCAAGATGGTGACAAATAAGATTCTCTGGTCTGATGAGATCAAGATAGAACTTTTTGGCCTTAATTCTAAGCGGTATGTGTGGAGAAAACCAGGCACTGATCATCACCTGTCCAATACAGTCCCAACAGTGAAGCATGGTGGTGGCAGCATCATGCTGTGGGGGTGTTTTTCAGCAGCAGGGACAGGACGACTGGTTGCAATCGAGGGAAAGATGAATGTGGCCAAGTACAGGGATATCCTGACAAAAACCTTCTCCAGAGTGCTCAGGACCTCAGACTGGGCCGAAGGTTTACCTTCCAACAAGACAATGACCCTAAGCACACAGCTAAAATAACGAAGGAGTGGCTTCACAACAACTCCGTGACTGTTCTTGAATGGCCCAGCCAGAGCCCTGACTTAAACCCAATTGAGCATCTCTGAGAGACCTAAAATGGCTGTCCACCAACGTTTACCATCCAACCTGACAGAACTGGAGCGGATCTGCAAGGAGGAATGGCAGAGGATCCCCAAATCCAGGTGTGAAAAACTTGTTGCATCTTTCCCAAAAAGACTCATGGCTGTATTAAATCAAAAGGGTGCTTCTACTAAATACTGAGCAAAGGGTCTGAATACTTAGGACCATGTGATATTTCAGTTTTTCTTTTTTAATAAAGCTGCAAAAATGTCAACAATTCTGTGTTTTTCTGTCAATATGGGGTGCTGTGTGTACATTAATGAGGAAAAAAATGAACTTAAATGATTTTAGCAAATGGCTGCAATATAACAAAGAGTGAAAAATGTAAGGGGGTCTGAATACTTTCCGTACCCACTGTATATTAGCGTAAAATATGTATAGAAGTTTTCACAATTAGAATATTTCACAATTCTGACTTTTTTCTCAGAATTGCAAGACAAACTCAAGACATGAAGGATTGCAACTTTTTCAAATTATGATACAAAAACTCAGAACTGTGAAATATAAACTAGATATTGCGACTTTTTCATATATTGCAAGATACAATCTCAGAATTGTGAGATAAGTTGCAATGACCTCTTTTATTTTTCATCCTGTAGCAGAAACAGACTGCCATAATAATACAATTATATGCATTCTTTATAAAACCAGTGTTTAGTCAATACAAATAAATGTTAATGATAATTTAGATAGTATTTGTATTCTAGTGCACAGATAGAATCATAAATTGTTGCTAAAGCTGACAAAACCAGGATGTGCTTAATTAGAATAAATGATTCATTCTTTCACTAAATCTACATCTGAATATAAACATATGTTCATGGCTTTACATGCATAGAAAATAAAGAAATGAAAAATGTTTTTGAGCCATGCACACTAATATTATTATTAACCTGAACACCCCATGAAATATAGATGATCAAAAATGTTCACATGATCAAAGGAGCATCAAACGAAAAGACACTTGATGAGAAAATAGCAAACAAAGTATACGTTTGAGGGTTGAAGTCCAGAAGTAAATAGTGTGCTTCTACATGATCCTGTCTTTGACCTTCCTCGTGTCCTCTACAACCTGCTCCAGAAGTGCCTTGTGTACTGATTTGAATCGGTCTCATTGAAAAGGGCGTACGTGAGAATTAAATGTCAATGAAGTTCTTTTGAATTCAACTCCGATGAGACGTTTGTTCGGTGTGTAGACTATTATTATGCAAATGAGGCGCACTTCAATATTTTCGCCTGTGTTTTTCCAGCTGATGTCAGCACTTCCCGAGAAGCCTCCGTGCGCGAGCGTCCTTCCCCCATCACGTCAGGTCGCCGTGGGCTGCTGCTGCTGCCGTCCTCTCCGCGCGCTTGGGAATGTCAACTGCTGTGCAACAGTGTCCTACATACTCACTGCATGCTCGTGATACTGTTACACACATGCATGCACATTAATGTGGAATCAACCCAAGGGTCATTCTATGAAACGAGATTTACCTCATTTAAAATGTTTTTTAGCCCCATTTTCCACGAGGAAGACATTTTTGGGCCTGCTACCACACACATTTGAATGATTCAATGGACAGCAAATATATAGAGAAGATTGCATGTTGTCTTTAATCCCTACATTTCCTTAGATTTTAGTTGATTGTGTTTTATTAAACAAATCTTGAAGTTGCATCCACAGGTTATAATTTGTTCCCTTTTTGAATAACTCTTCAAATATACGAGGTAACAGGTATTTTCTTTTTCTGCTCTGAAATAACTCAAATAAAATAAAAAGGTAATTAAGAGTTTTTAACTCACAATTCTGCCTTTTCCTTCACGGTTGGGAGTTTATACATTAGAATTTGGACTTCTCACCTTTTTATCTCATTTCTAAGTTTATATCTTGCAACTCTGGATTTTTTGTCTCACAATTATTTTTGTTCTCAGACAGTTTTCGCAATAACATTTATGTGCATTTGTATCTATCTATCTGTCTGTCTGTATATATCTTATTTGTTTGTTTATTTATTCATGCATCTTACCGTAGGACTGCAGGGACATTGCAATGCGTGCATCTTAGTGGACGAAAGACTCGCGTGCCCTAAACGAGAAAATGAACATATATAGTGACCCTAGTCTCCACAGACACCAGTGCAAAGCAGCATCTATCACTGTAACGCTTTCTCTCCGGGTCTAAGTGTTTGTGAAACGACAATCCTACTGCGGGACGTGCTTATTCGTCCCATTGAAGAAGTGAACAATGAGAACACGATGTCAGTGTGTACTACAGCTCCAGAATCCGCGTTAATTGCGGACATATGGCTCCTACTGGAATCATTGAGGAAACGGACCTTCTGGTACCCAATTCGTGTGACTTGCATGAAAAGAAAGCCATTGGTTTATAGACCGTGATGTAAAATAATGACCTGAAAGCCTGAGGCCACAGCCAGTAGTTGATTTACTGGTTCACGGCAGATGAAGCGCGCGAAAACGCAGCGCGGGAGGGCAGATTTCGTAATGTAACAATGTTGTAAATGAAGTGCAAAACAACAAAATATTCCAAACAAAATGATTAATTGATTACAAACATTTGCATGCAAGATTAATCTGTACTTATTTATTTGAATAACCTAAATATTTTAAACGTATTATGTGTTATCTAGAAAGGGGATTACATTTAAAATGTTACATAAAACGATACATTTATAAAAAACGTTTCATTTATGAAAACCGAACGGATGTGTGATATAAATAAACCCTTCTGTCTTATTTCAGGCTTCGAGAAAAATCTGGAGAAGGCGTGCACGTCTCACAGCGTCATTAATCCATCCAGTTCAATGTTAGTCCCGGGAGATTTTTTATGGATTAAATTAAGTACTTCCATCTTCATTTCCCACCTGATCGCAGCCATATAAATCCCAACAGCTGATCAACAGACTTCAGAAAGCCCAACGCCTTCAGACGGAACAGCTGGGAGATAAAGCAGGAGAGAGGAGAGCGAACAGGCTGACGCACACTCAGCTGTTTCACTGTCCTTTCTGTCTTTAGTGCTAGAAAAGCATCTCTGAAACTATAGGACTAGTTAGTCTAAACTTAAAGCCCTCTCCTGGAAGATACGATCGTCGTGAAGGGTCCAAGCGGAACTAAAGAGAGCGGGAAAAGAAAGAGAGAGAGCGCGCAGCGGAGCGGAGCTGTCCAGTGCAGAACGGGAGCTGTCCAGTGCTGAAGTTGCATTCCTGCCGAGAGCATCGCAGCGTCGCGCTGCATCAACACAAGCGCATTCAGGGGCTCGAGGGTCTGCCGTAACCCTGCGCTGGCATCCGAATCTCGGCATTACCGAAGAGCAACGATACTAAAAAAAAAACGCGTTTAGCACCAGCGTTGCATGAGGAAAGCGAGCGATTCAACCGGCGGACGAGTGCTTTTCCCCTTCACCGTAAAACATGCCAAGGTCTTTCCTTGTCAAAAAGGTTAAGCTTGATGATTTCTCATCCGATGATTTGGAGCGCTCCTATGGCAGATCCAGGGCAGACCTCAGCCTGCGCTTTCACGAGAAAGGTAATCACATTTATTTGACACCCAGAGCGTGTTTACGCAAATGCAAGTGCATGTATGTTGACGTTTGATGGTTTATAATCGCAACCTCGTGTAGTTGACCCACGGTCACATTGTATTCAACACCGTGAGCCGCATCAGTTTTTGTCGAGTCGGCACATTTCAGGTGTTGCGCTCTTTCAAGCACGCATTTTATTTCACAAAACGCAGCGCTTGCAACAAGTACTTCATATTTACACCGAGTTATCAAAACGTCAATTATCAACGCACGCAGTCTATTAAGGGAATGCTTGATCGTGTTTCACGTTATTATTCACGCTCTACATAACCTGTAGAGGTGGCATTTGCATACACTTGCATAAGCAGACGTTTATGGAATTGTCATGCATGCATCTGGGGGTTACAGAGTAATATACTCTGTGCATTCGGTACACATCAACCTAATTCTATTCTAATTATATTCTCAACATAATTCTATCAAGACTGCAAATGCAATTATAACTGAACCGAGATCATTCTCCTCGCAATTGTGTTTAAATTGGTTGCCACGCTAATTGAAATGGAGCGCTATTGATTTTTTTATGTGTGGGTTAATGTAGAAAAAGTCATTGAGTCTGGGTTCACCTAAATGAGGTGAAGTAACAGGAACTGTTGCATCCCCTTCCCCCACACAGGCTACATCAGCGACTACATGACCCCGGCACCGTACGATGGCGAGAGCGACAACGGCATCAAAGTGCCCTCGCCCGAACCCATCTACAGCGACTATGGAGCTCCGGATTCAGACCAGCCCGACAGCCCACACTCGGAGACCTCCTCTGGCTACATCAACGGAGACAACGCAGTCAGCGAGGGCTACACGGTGGATGCCTTCTTCATCACGGATGGGAGGTCGAGAAGGAAAGCCATCAGCAGCCCCAGGAGCCTTCAGCGGCACACGTGCAATGAGTGTGGAAAGACATACGCCACGTCTTCCAACTTGAGCAGACACAAGCAGACGCACCGCAGCATGGACAGCAAAAATGCCAAGAAGTGTCCCACTTGCGGGAAGATTTACGTCTCCATGCCGGCCATGGCCATGCATTTGTTGACCCACGACCTCAAGCACAAGTGTGACATATGCGGGAAGGCCTTCAGCAGGCCTTGGCTTTTACAGGGACACATGCGCTCACACACGGGCGAGAAGCCCTTCGGATGTGCACACTGTGGAAAGGCATTCGCCGACCGCTCGAACCTGCGCGCCCATATGCAGACACACTCGGCCTTTAAGCACTACAAGTGCAAGAGATGCAACAAGACCTTTGCTCTAAAGTCCTACCTGAACAAGCACTACGAGTCGGCCTGCTTCAAGGGAGCGTTTGCTCCGTTGAGCCCAATGGAAGTGTGAATGGATGAAAGCACAACAACAACAACGACGACAACGTCTTGGAGGATTAATCGCATGTACCTTAACTTTTCTTTTCTAAGTGTACTCTTTCTCCCGCTGTTCACGTATTCAGAGCCGAAATTTCACTTGTTTTTGCCAAAACTCAGAGGACATTGAAAATGTCTTTGTTTCTCTCAAAAGGTCAAACCTTTTCTAAGTATTGGATAATATTGTACTGCTGCCAGTGGCCTCAAAAGTGTTCAGCATTGAGGTAAAACTATTTATTCATTAACTTATTCATGTATTTATATATTTATTTAATACGAACTGTTAATTTGCACTTTAGTTTGTTGTTCAGTTGCCAAGCCTTCGTCATCAATATGCCAAAGCATTTGCCACTTTCTGAATATCTTATTTTTGGTTGCCACTTTATAAATTCGTTGCATGCAAAAAAGAAAGAAAGAAAACACTACTACTAATGAAATCTATGCCAATTTTATGAAGCTTTGGATTTTTTGCCAAAACCTAGATAGCATCCGTCGGCAATATTTCTCGGGAGTCATGATGAAGAATAGAGCAATAATGCATGGTATTTTTAAAAGCTAAAACGAGTAATAACTATAGCATTTTTAACCTCGATTTTATCCAATACTATCAGTAGTTGTTCAGAAGTTAAAAATCAGGGAAATGCCAGAGTAGTATTAGCGGATACTTCCACGGGACGGGGAGGGGAAGGGATATAGGGTCCTTTTGTAAGTGGTTATGCACTGCCTGCCTCTTATTTAATAACGTAGTTTTAGAAAGTAGGCGCGTGCGCTGCTGAACGGACAGCTTTGCGTGCGATCCGGATCATTTGCTCCAAATCTGCTGATGTGAACGGCGCTAAACCTGGAAACGCTGTTGTAGGAGATCCTACTGCAACATGGACAGTTGGACACAGCACATTGGTCTTTGAAAAGCACTTCTTTGAGAACATTTACGACTTTTTCTGAAGAAAAAAACAACAAAAATAGTAGCACAAACCTTAGCAATTCAGGTAGACAGGCCTTGTATTAGTCGAGCCTCTGTTTTTGTATTTACGGACATGGAGAACTAACTGTTTAATGCAAGATGCCTTGTAAATAATCCTTTGGAATTGAATATTTCTACAAGCTGTAAAGAATCAAATGAACTTATTTCTGGACTTCTGTTCCCTGGGTTTTTTCTCCCAGCATTTGAACAATGTAAAGCACAAACGACACCGGGCATTTTCTCACTTCATAATAAAGAATCAATAAGTAACTACGTGTTTGTGGTCCTGTTTGTTTCAGTCACGCACCGAGAACCGTCCACTGCTGAAGCTCGAAACGTGCTGATTCAGAGCAATGCGTGCAACTCAGTTGAGTAAGCGTGCGATGACGTCAGTTTGGTGACGCAAGGTTTGTGGTGCATGCAGTGTGCATGTGTCAGCGCATCCCAAAAATCATTTCCGAGAAGCCAAACACTCGTGCAATGGCTCTTCCGCAGGATTCAAAGCATGCTTTCATCTCAATTAAATCCTTGACTGACGCCTTTGTTGCACATGATTGAATTTTATCCGCATTGTGTTTAGAAGGAGCTCTTGAGAAAAAAGCATGCGATCAAAGAGAATCCAGCAACAGCCTCTTTTTATGGAAATATCCCTGTGTGCTTTGGCAAATATAGCAGTTGCATTACGGTTCTTAGACTACAGTTGCGTGTTTGGCCGTACTGCAGCAATAACCTTGAGACATGCAAGTGACGGAGGGAATTTGGCCGTCAGCTTTATCCAGGTCCCAGTGGATTTCTTATCAACAAGGACTAAAGCACTTCAAAGTGCCTCCTGCTGACTGTGGCTGAACAACAGCTTCATTACTGGAGCTTTTGCTTTTACATAAGCCCACCAAACGCATTACCCGTGTCCCCTACTTTAAAAAGCATGCATTTTTGTACAGGGAAGAAACTTTTTATTTCAGTCATACAGCAACAAATGACAGTCCTCGGACTGAATCCTCCTTCAAGGTCATTTGTGATGCGAGATCTGCTGTGATTCGTGCAACTTTCTTGCCCACCAGTTGTCTACAATCAACATGAAATGCAACCCTTGTGACTTCTGTAATCTAATGTATTACAGAATGAAATTAGTTCATCCAGAAATGAAAAATGTAATAATAATGTAGCACTTTTCTTTTAGTTTCTTAATTGGAACATATTTGGAGAAATGTAGCATTTCATCACTTGCTCACTAATTAATGGGTGAATGCAGTGAATGGGTGCCGTCAGAATGAGAGTCCAAACAGCTGATAAAACATCACAGTAATCCACTCTAGTCCAGTCCAGTCCAGCAATTAATGTCTTGTTAAGCGAAAAGCTGTGTGTCTATCTATCATCAAGATGTTTTAACTTTAACCTCTTTCTAAAATATGAGTCCTGGATTCATAATGTTGCTTCTTTCAGTGAAAAGGTCGTCTGGTCTGAATCAGGAGAGACATATACACAGATCAAGCATCGTTTACAAAGCTGAAAACAGTTCAGAACAGTTCTAAACAGATATGTGGGGGAATTTTGATGTGAGAGGACAACAGAAGATATGAATCCATAATCAATAATAACACTTCTTCCATTGAAAAACTGTTATTATGGATTGTGGACTCATATTTTGGCCTGAAATGATATGTTTAAAGTTAAAATTCTTAAAGATGGATTTGTTTGTTACGAACATGCTGCTTTTCACTTCAAAAGATGTTTATTGATGGTGGCACCCATTCACTGCAGAGGATCCTAATGTTCATGTTCATGCTAAATTCCTCCAAATCTTTTCCCATGAAGAAACAAATTCTGCTACATCTTGGATTGCATCTGATGAAAATTTTTTCATTTTAGGTGAAGTATTCCTTTAAGAAAGTAAACAGAGTTTTGACTTCAGAACTTCAGCAAACATCATTTTGTATTGCCTCAAAGTTTGGATGCATTCAAGAGTGAAATGCCTCAACTGCATCCAATATTCCTCCTCCATCAAATTGCACAAATTCAAGCCCGTAGGCCCACAGCCAGCTTAGTCTAGTGATAGGAAACACGGTTTTGGGAAACAGCCAAAAATGCATCTGTGCTACACTAGTTCTCATCTCACAGCAGCGGACAGGTGGTTAGAAACAAGTGGTTGAAACTAAGCACTTTCACAACAGCATCAGGATCATGCATTAAGAAATGAAATATTTCATTTGTAGTTGTGATGACTTTAATTGATGGGATTCTAACTGCAGAGGCTTAAGCGTGTGTGTGTGTGTGTGTGTGTGTGTGTGTGTGTGTGTGTGTGTGTGTGTGTGTGCGCGCGCGCATGTGTGTGTTGCGGTATTCCACCAGAATGATTCATGAACATTAGCAGGCAGAAGCGTGAAGGAACACCACGAACCCTCCAGGTCTTAAACATCTCTCCAGGATGACACACAACACTGTTCTGACCCTCCGCGTGTTGAGTAATACCCTTGTGACTTTCCCTGTGTCTGTTCACAACCTCCAAACCCGTGACACGTGAATCATTCGGCTTCTTACTTCAAAACTATTCAAGTAAATAAGATATGAAGCAGAAGGAATAATTCACCCCAAATCTGTCATTGCTCATGCTGTTTTCTGTGGCACAGAAGCCATTGTATAATGAATTTAATTGTGTCTTTGTTTCACACCAATCTATTACAGTATATGACTTTGGAAGACTTGTATTCAGTATATGATCATATGGATCACGGTTTTATTGTGTTTTTATGTTCTCATTGGAGTTAGAAAGACATGGTCACAATGAACTTATATATGCATAATGATTCTTTGAGTAAATAATGACAGAAGTTTTATTTTTGGATGAACTACTACTTTTTACTCATTCAGTCAGATGTCAGAAAACATGGCAGGGTTTTCAAATCCAGATGTTAAACCACGATCTATCTGCTAAACTAAAAAAACCCAGAAGTGATGGGTTTATTTTTTATGAAATGACAATTCACCCTCTCTGTTTTCTGAATAAGTGTTATAGACCTTGTTGCTGATGATTCATCCATGTTTTATTTCATTTATATATGTTTGATTTTGTAGTTTTTAATCAGAATGCCATAACTTGATTTTCTAGTGAAATGACATCCTTCTCTCTAACTTCTCCAGTCATTTGCATATACCCCCCATGATTTAAATGCCACGCCCACATCTCAACATCCAATCAACAACTGACGCACAGAACAAAGCCCCACCCTACTTTCTTTCTTTCAATAATCCATTATAATCAGATGTACATCACAACATGGAAGAAAATATCTATACATAAAACAATATAGGCCTATACTATATAGCAAATCTCAACTGCTTGTCTGTGTTGTTGCAAATGTCCAGCTCTTTATATTAAATGATCCAACTTTATCTGCATACCTACAGTATACTCACATAAAGCAATATATATTATCCAGCAAATCTCAACTGCTTGGTCACTTATATTGTCACAAAATGTAAACTATATAATCACCCAGCTTTATTTAGCTAAATGTGACTATAAAGCATGAACATATTAAGATATCATAAACATTAACATCATGATTTTCTATACAGCTGCTTTGAAACAATGTGTATTGTGAAAAGAATTATATAAATAAAATTGACATGACTAAACAGCATGCAAAAATATGATTATACATGACAGTCATTCTCTTCCTAGTCAAAGTGATCAGCAAATTGGCCCAGACTTCATGCTGTGGTCCAAATCTGGCTGCAGAGACTATATTGCATAACACTGACCTTTCTGAAACACACACACACACACACACACACACACACACACACACACACACACACACACACACACACACACACACACACAGGCCTGCCTTTGCGAAACAACAGAGAGTAATAATATCTGCAGTTTTGATTAGGTCAGAGCAACACGTTTCACTGGAACGTCAACATTTCTCTTATTATTTGCACATGTGTAGTGCATTTGGGAACCCGAAATCAAACCTAATAAGACATGAATGTTGGATCTGTTTCCAAACCACAGGCCTTTTCCAAAAAGTCCACGATTATATCACATCGCTTATGATATTATGGAAATGAGTTCATGAATTTGAGTAAATCAGATGTTCTGTGGACAGTTGACTGCATCTGCACGCCGAGAAGCCAGTGTCAAGGTCTAAGCTGGAGTGCATCGGATCAGAGAGGGGTTTTGTGAAAACACACAACGTGTCTCCTGCTGAGCTCCAGACTGCGGTTCTGCGACATCTCTGGCTCTGAGCTTGCGGATCATTATCGTCCCACGCTCCGAGCTGGATCTGCTCTCCCGAGGAAACGTCTAATTGTGCTGCGAAACACGAGACAGGTGCATTCAGGCCGGGCGTCTGCTGAGCTGCCAGGACGCTGACGTCAGAGCGCAGAACTCCTGCCGAGCCTGACCCGTGCTGCTGCTTCCTGCCTGGAGAGGAAGTAGATCTTTCAAACTTCCTGCCGGGAGAGAACGGTTCGCAGACAGACTCGTGCTGTGTGTAATGTTGCAAAAACACAACAGTTTATGTCCTTCTCACCTTTGCTTACAATATACTGTATCATATTTGACACACGAAGTTCTAAAGCCTCTAAATGATCGAAACTTTGCTGACAAACCTGTTGCACACAGTCTACTACATGCCTCGTCTCTGATTGATAGTTAGCAAGTAAAAGGTCTTTTAGTGCACATCCACCTTTAGCTCGTGCTTCACGTGTCTTTTGCTGTGAAATCTGATTTTTATAAAGCAAATGTAAAAATAATTTTGATATTGTTATTGATACATTTGAAGATGAAGATATACTGGACTGAAGCAACGTAGCATTACCTGATTATCCAGACATCGTGTTCAGTCATGTTCAAATGTGAATATCAAATATAATCATCAGGCTTAGAGGAACATTTATTTGTTCATCTCTCAATCAGCATTGTATTGCATTGCATTATATGGATTGATAATAAAACTAAGCATATAATTAGGAGATATCGAGCAAAAACTGACATTTGCTGAACTGTCGTAAAAATCTCATTGATTTATATAACAAGCTATCAGAATTTCATCACACTTTGGCCATAAGAATATCAGCATCTGTACCAAATTTGAGCTTCTGAATTAAATGGATCAAATGTTTTTTTCCCTCCATATTTTCATTATATCATAGTGAGCCACAAAAACCTGATATATCGAATATGATACTCAATAAAAAACATGCAATCTATTTAAAATATTTTGTTCAAAGGTTTAATAAAGAGTTCCATCTAAATAATATGTCCTGATTATTTCAAGTCAGGTTACATGATCACTTTTTGGATCTCTTAGTATTTCTGAGAGGCAGTCGTGGCTCTAATGGACAGAGCGTTGGACTTGTAACCTGAGGTTGTGGGTTCGAATCTCGGCTCCGGCAGGAATTGTCCACGTCTGAGGTGAGACCCTTGAGCAAGGCACCGAACCCACAACTGCTCCCCGGGTGGTGACAAATAAAGCTCATCTGAGCTTAATCAATTTTTTTACATTTTTTTTTTTTTGACATCTTAAATGCATAAAAATATTTTTAGTAAAAATGTAATTTTGTAACGTTTAATTTAATGTGCTGATATCATCTTTGTAATGATTTGTGACATATACTAGCAATTTCTGAGTGAAAATGATTTAATTGCAGGATTGTGTTAGTTTTTGTTTGGAGAAGACAGAATGTTTGTTTGCAGTTCATTGTTTGCGTGTTTATCTCTCACAGATCTGGATGTGCCGATGACATCACACCTTCTCAAGCAGCTGATTGGCGGTTCAGTGTCATGAAACGCAACCTCACAGTTTGACACTCTCTAAACGCTCCATCCAAACACATTCATTCATTCATTCATTCACTCCGAGCTCTTTTCCACCCGTCTCGTGTTCGCTACCGGACAGAGGAAGCACTTAACATTTCATAAATGTGATGGAATCAACCTTTAACAGTCCGTTACTCACACACGTGTCTGACAGAAAAGCCACTTTCCAAAGGGCAAGTGCAGTAGCTGGGCAAATATTTCCAAAACCACAAGAAATGATTTGCATGTGTGTGTGTGAGAGAGAGAGAGAGAGCGAGAGTGAGCGAGGGGTGGTGTTGACCCAGTTTGGCTGACATGCAGCGCAGGAGATGCACGTTTCTGCACAGCCCCCCCGTGTTTCCCCCTCGGAGGACAGCAGGGTGACGGTGCGAACCCAGACTCTGCCTCCTCCTCTCTGAGATCAGCTGAAATCATCCCTCCATTCCAGCCTCCTGATTGGCTGTTCGAGGCAATTAGCCCGGAGGGGCCGCATGAGAAATCAGCCTGAAATAGCAACGTGTTTTACTGACTTATTCTATGAGTGTGTGCGCAGAATGAATGAAAAAACAGCTGTTATTCTAAACCGAATGCTAATTATTTTTAAGGTATTTGATCTGAAATAAATAAATAATGTGATGGTTGTATATATATATATTAACACTTTTATTTTGTGCACAGGTATTGAATTGATCAAAGGCCACAGTAAAGACATTTATAATATTACAAAAGATTTTGGTTTTAAATAAATGCTGTTCTTTTGACATTTCTATTTATCAAATAATTAAAAATAATAATAAAATGTCACTTTCCACAACAATATAAAGCTCAGCTGTTTTCAACATTGATAACAATCAGAAATCAGCATATTAGAATGATTTCTGAAGGGTCATGTGACACTAAAGACTGGAGTAATGATGCTGAAAATACAGCTACGCATCTACATACAACTACACACCAGCTACAGGTGGAGAGGAGAGAGAGTCATAGAGCCAATCAAGTGTATGCTCTCACCACACACCAGCTACAGGTGGAGAGGAGAGAGAGTCATAGAGACAATCAAGTGTATGCACTCACCACACACCAGCTACAGGTGGAGAGGAGAGAGAGACATAGAGCCAATCAAGTGTATGCGCTCACCACACACCAGCTACAGGTGGAGAGGAGAGAGAGTCATAGAGACAATCAAGTGTATGCTCTCACCACACACCAGCTACAGGTGGAGAGGAGAGAGTCATAGAGACAATCAAGTATGTCTCACCACACACCAGCTACAGGTGGAGAGGAGAGAGAGACATAGAGCCAATCAAGTGTATGCGCTCACCACACACCAGCTACAGGTGGAGAGGAGAGAGAGTCATAGAGCCAATCAAGTGTATGCGCTCACCACACACCAGCTACAGGTGGAGAGGAGAGAGAGTCATAGAGACAATCAAGTGTGCGCTCACCACACACCAGCTACAGGTGGAGAGAGAGAGAGTCATAGAGACAATCAAGTGTATCGCTCACCACACACCAGCTACAGGTGGAGAGGAGAGAGAGTCATAGAGCCAATCAAGTGTCTGCTCACCACACACCAGCTACAGGTGGAGAGAGAGAGAGTCATAGAGCCAATCAAGTGTATGCGCTCACCACACACCAGCTACAGGTGGAGAGAGAGAGAGTCATAGAGACAATCAAGTGTATGTGCTCACCACACACCAGCTACAGGTGGAGAGAGAGAGAGAGTCATAGAGCCAATCAAGTGTATGCTCTCACCACACACCAGCTACAGGTGGAGAGGAGAGAGACATAGAGCCAATCAAGTGTATCGCTCACCACACACCAGCTACAGGTGGAGAGAGAGAGAGTCATAGAGCCAATCAAGTGGATGCGCTCACCACACACCAGCTACAGGTGGAGAGAGAGAGAGAGTCATAGAGACAATCAGTGTATGCTCACCACACACCAGCTACAGGTGGAGAGGAGAGAGAGTCATAGAGACAATCAAGTGTATGCTCTCACCACACACCAGCTACAGGTGGAGGAGAGAGAGTCATAGAGACAATCAAGTGTATGTGCTCACCACACACCAGCTACAGGTGGAGAGGAGAGAGAGTCATAGAGCCAATCAAGTGTATGCGCTCACCACACACCAGCTACAGGTGGAGAGGAGAGAGAGTCATAGAGCCAATCAAGTGTATGCGCTCACCACACACCAGCTACAGGTGGAGAGAGAGAGAGTCATAGAGACAATCAAGTGTATGCGCTCACCACACACCAGCTACAGGTGGAGAGAGAGAGAGTCATAGAGACAATCAAGTGTATGCGCTCACCACACACCAGCTACAGGTGGAGGAGAGAGAGTCATAGAGCCAATCAAGTGTATGCTCTCACCACACACCAGCTACAGGTGGAGAGAGAGAGAGTCATAGAGCCAATCAAGTGTATGCGCTCACCACACACCAGCTACAGGTGGAGAGGAGAGAGAGTCATAGAGACAATCAAGTGTATGCGCTCACCACACACCAGCTACAGGTGGAGAGGAGAGAGTCATAGAGCCAATCAAGTGTATGCTCACCACACACCAGCTACAGGTGGAGAGGAGAGAGAGTCATAGAGCCAATCAAGTGTATGCTCTCACCACACACCAGCTACAGGTGGAGAGAGAGAGAGTCATAGAGCCAATCAAGTGTATGCTCACCACACACCAGCTACAGGTGGAGAGGAGAGAGAGTCATAGAGACAATCAAGTGTATGCTCTCACCACACACCAGCTACAGGTGGAGAGAGAGAGAGTCATAGAGACAATCAAGTGTATGTCGCTCACCACACACCAGCTACAGGTGAGAGGAGAGAGAGTCATAGAGACAATCAAGTGTGTCGCTCACACACACCAGCTACAGGTGGAGAGAGAGAGAGTCATAGAGACAATCAAGTGTATGCGCTCACCACACACCAGCTACAGGTGGAGAGGAGAGAGAGTCATAGAGACAATCAAGTGTATGCGCTCACCACACACCAGCTACAGGTGGAGAGGAGAGAGAGTCATAGAGACAATCAAGTGTATGCGCTCACCACACACCAGCTACAGGTGGAGAGGAGAGAGAGTCACAGAGCCAATCCGTGTATGGGGATTATTAGGAGGCCATGATTGACAAGGACCAGTGGGGGGGATATGACCAGGACACCGGGGTTACACCCTTACTCTTTACGAGAAGTGCCATGTGATTTTTAATGACCACAGAGAGTCAGGACCTCGGTTTAACATCTCATCTGAAGGATGGTGCTTTTTGACAGTATAGTGTCCCCTTCACTTTAGTGGGGCGTTAGGAACCACACAGACCACAGGGTGAGCACCCCCTGCTGACCTCACTAACACCTCTTCCAGCAGCAACCTAGTTTTCTCAGGAGGTCTCCCATCCAGGTACTGACCAGCTCAACCCTGCTTGGCTTCAGTGGGAACCGGTCTTGGCCTGCTGGGTGATATGGCTCAATCATTATAATAATACTGTTGCTCTGTGTGTGTATATGTGGGTCTCATTAAACCTGTCACAAGAACATGTCTGATTTACATTTCACATTTACATTTACAATAAATAATATGGTATTTTTTCTATTTAGGACTGTTTGCATTGTGATATTATTTTAATATCAAGCAAACACATTCTCCTCCCAAACGTTCTCATTACTATAATGTATCTGGACATTTTACTCTTACGATCATTTTAAACTGCATCACAGTAATGAGAATCTAATGAGAATCAACAATAATGAGATTTACAAATAAAAGTAAATAGTTCAATGTCCAAACACATTACAGAAAAGAGATTTTGAGGGTAAACTGTTTAATTTACATTAAAATACTGTTACAGTGCAAAAAGTCGTAATATTCTCAAAACTATGTTTATTCATTATTTAAATATGCTTAATTTGAAGTTGTTGTTTGTGTAAAACTGTAAAATAATTGACAATATTGAGAATTACAACAAAAAATGTCCAGACGCATTACAGTAAAAAGAGTTTGAGGGTAGAATGTGTTTAATTGTTAAAACCTCTTAATGGGAAAAAAATCTTGATGTTCCTGAAAATATACTTAATATTCTTAATGTAAAATGTTTTTATTATGACTATTGTTTTGGGAGTAAAACTATTATTGAAAATAATAAAAAGATACATATAAATCTCTACAGTAAAATGTTCGGATACATTAAATATTTTAATTTTTTTTTTCTGAGTATAATCATCTTTAAAATACAGGCGGAAAACTGTCACAATGCAATAAAAATTATAAATTTAAATATCCACACACATTACGGTAAACAGACTTTGAGGAGAAGATGTTTAATTGTCATTCAAATCAATCAATCAATCACAATGCAAAAACATTATTATAAATGCTTAATTTTCTTTATGCAAAATATTATTTTGTATTTGTATTTTATTTTTGGGGTGAGACAAAAAAAAGTCCAGAGTCCAGACACATTACAGTAAAGAGATTTTTATGGGGAAATGTTTAACTGTCATTCAATTACAGAAAATAAATATTTTAAATAAAAATAAAAATATTTGCAATAAAACAATGTTCATATAAAAGTAAAATGTGATTTTTTTTATGGTATTGTTTTATTGTTTAGTTTCTGGGTTGAAATGTGACCTGTGCATGTTTTCGTGACATTCACCAGGAGTGTTTTTAGTGTTTCTATGTATAAGTGTGTTTGTGTGGCATTGGTTTAGACATGTCGCCGACACCCGGGTGTCCCCTCAGGCAGTGGCAGCTGATTAGCTCTTGGTTAGGGGCAGTTGAGCTGTAATTCGCTCTGAGTTTATGAGTGAGTTTTTAGCTGTGTGTGTGTGTGTGTGTGTGTGTGGGAGTGTTATTATAGCATGCGGCTCTGGCAGGGGAAGCAGAGAAAATGTGCAAAACGTACGCCTTCTCTTGCCGATTCCTCCCTCTCTCGCTGTCTGCCAGTCTCTTTCAGTCTCTCTCGCTCTCTCTGGCTTTTCTAAACAAAGCAGGTGATTCAGTCGAGTCATCCAGAGGTTAAAAACATGGCAGGGCTCTTCTGAGCGTGTCACTGAGATGGAAACCTCATGAATATTCAGCGGGAGCAGCAACAGTGCGCTTTGATCCGAAGCTCTCTGTTTAAAGAAGCGCAGTGTGCGGGCGTCTGTCTGAGAGAGCGGGCCGCTCGTACTGTAAGTGGAAAGCACTAAACGAGTGTGTGGGCACATGCAAAGATTGTGCGTTCCTATCGGTGTCTGTGTGATTGCCACACTGGATCCGGAGGCCGATCGCCTGCTTTATTCACAAGCCTCTCGTGTAAGAAACGAGATCATAGGAATTACAAATCACAATGGAGATCTCTTTACAATCATATTCGTTCAAAAACAAATGAGTTGAGCTAGCTAAGCCAATCCCAGGATGCATTGCAAGCTAAAGATGGCAGACGAGTCAACAGAAATGCTGGTTATATTTCTTTAAATATGAAAAAGTAGTAATACAATCTAATTCAATAGATTTTTTCACTCGGCTATTCTAAAATATGTTAAACTGCTGGAAATGTAAAATAAACTATGTGGGACCATCATAACCAATGTGTATTTATGCAAATATGTAGGCTATATTTACATTTATGCATTTAGCAGATGCTTTTTCCCAAAGCTACATACAACAGAAAAGTACAAACAATTCTAAGAGCCAAATATATAATTCCATGTTTAATATACTATTATATTAGGAAGCAAGCTATACTTTGTTTATTCATATGTTGAATTAGCTTTTATTCTTATGTAGTTCATTTATTTAAGTATCTTAATTTTGTGTGATTTTGTCATTTTGTTATTAGTAAATAAATAAATTAATTGAAATATTTTTTAAATGGCCAAAAATATATTTTTGTTAAAATATGTCTTAAAATATATTTATGTAAATAATGTTTTCTACCAATATTTTTTTTGACTATTTTTGAAAATAAAAATATATCAATACTTTCCAAAATAAACATTTTTTATGTCCTCTATGTTCTATTGTGAATAAAATATTGGTTAATGTGATTTGAAAAGTCTTTAGTTTTCATTTAATTCAAATTTAAAAAAAATGTCCCAACATTTCCAGAATTCAGGTTTATTTAAATGAAATAAACGTGCAGAACGTCTGAGAGGAGCCAAGTGTGCCATCTGTTGAGATGTGCTGCGTCATCGTGCAAAATAATTAAAGAATCAAGCAGAAACATGTGATGGGAAAAGGCTTTTCTGTTTGCTCATCTCCTCTCGACTAACCAGCCTGACGACTGACACAGACTCCAGCCGCTTAACGGGACAAACTCACCCGAGATCAATAGCAAGGAAAGGAGGGGGTCGGAGGAGGACGGAGGCATGTGTCAGGAATAATGATGAATAATCTCATTCAGCTTCTTGACATAATCAGACACACACACACACACACACACAGACACACACACACACACACACACACACACACACACACACACACACACACACACATACACACACTCTCCATAGGCGTAATGGTTTTATACTGTACATATTTTTGTCCAGCATCAAATAATCTGAGCTGCTCCACATTCTTTTATGTAGTTCTGTCCTCTTAATGTATGTCAGACTCATTTGTGTCTGTTTTTATTTCCCCTGAGGAATTTTATGATCATCTAAACTGAAACACAACTGAGACCTCGAGAGCTCTGAAAGAGCAACCTCCGAGCAATAAACATCTCCTCTGGGTGATGACGGTGCACAGACACTGTTTAGTCTCTGTTTCACTGCATTGCCTCATTTTATTGGTCTTGTACGGTTTAAAGCTTTCCGAAGTGCTTCGATCACCTGCAGACGACTCAACAATCATCCTCGCTTTCACAGGACGACTGCCTCCCGGAGCTCTCGGTTCAGGCCGTGACGGGCCTTTATTGAGGTCCTGCTGGCGAGACTCAAACAAATCAAACACAGAGCTTGTCTGCTGTAAGACTCCAGCTCACTGCTCGCCATCGGACGCTCACGAGAGCGCCTGACGTGCAGAACGTCTGAGAGGAGCCAAGTGTGCCATCTGTTGAGATGTGCTGCGTCATCGTGCAAAATAATTAAAGAATCAAGCAGAAACATGTGATGGGAAAAGGCTTTTCTGTTTGCTCATCTCCTCTCGACTAACCAGCCTGACGACTGACACAGACTCCAGCCGCTTAACGGGACAAACTCACCCGAGATCAATAGCAAGGAAAGGAGGGGGTCGGAGGAGGACGGAGGCATGTGTCAGGAATAATGATGAATAATCTCATTCAGCTTCTTGACATAATCAGATTTAAATCAATTTTTTATTTGGAGTTTCCTCCACTTGACCTTAAAGATGCATCTTTATTACGGGAACGGTTTATGAAAAATGATGGAGCACATCCGGCAAAATGAAAAATGATAGGATAGATACATCGATAGAATAAAATGATAGATGATGGACAGATAGATAGACAGACAGACAGACAGACAGACAGACAGACAGACAGATAGATGCAGACAGACAGACAGACAGACAGATGCAGAGACAGACAGACAGACAGACAGATGCAGAGACAGATAGACAGAGATAGAACAGATGCAGAGACAGACAGACAGACAGACAGACAGACAGACAGACAGACAGACAGACAGACAGACAGACAGACAGACAGACAGACAGACAGAAAGACAGACAGATGCAGAGACAGACAGACAGACAGACAGACAGACAGACAGACAGACAGACAGACAGACAGACAGACAGACAGACAGACAGACAGACAGACAGAAAGACAGACAGATGCAGGAGACAGACAGACAGACAGACAGAGACAGACAGAAAGACAGACAGATGCAGAGAACAGACAGACAGACAGACAGACAGACAGACAGACAGACGAGACAGACAGACGGCAGACAGAAAGACAGACAGATGCAGAGACAGACAGACAGACAGAGACAGACAGAAAGACAGACAGATGCAGAGACAGACAGACAGACAGACAGACAGACAGACAGACAGACAGAGACAGACAGACAGACAGACAGACAGACAGACAGACAGACAGACAGACAGACGGATGGATGGACGGACAGATAGAAAGGAAATTTAAATTGATTAAAAGTGACAGTAAAGACATTAGCAGTAATTGAGCAGTAAATCAGCATATTAGAATGATTTCTGAAGGATCATGTGACAGACTGGAGTAATGATGCAGAAAATTCAGCTTTGATCACAGAAATAAATTATATTTTACAATATATTCAAATAGAAAACTGCTATTTTAAATTGCAACATTATGTGACAATAGTTCTGATTTTAGTGAACGATTGATCAAATAAATGTTGAGCAGAAGAAACTCTTGCAATGACTAAGGAAAAGAGATCAGAGATGTTTTGGTGGTGTATAGGAAAACATTTCCAGGGCGTCGTGTGTGAGAGCGTTTCCTTTGTGACCGATTGACTGATTGATTGATCGAGTTTTACAGAGAGACGCAGGATATTATGTAACCTTGTCTTGATGGATAGCACTCGAGTTAGTAAGGTTGTCTCAAGGTGAGTCTGAGACATGAAGCAAACTGAAAATCTGAGGACACAACCAGCAGACTAAAGGAAAACAAACACATAACCGTCTTTAGATGAGCATGATTTAGCAGCGTAAGCTTACGCTCTGGATGTGGTTTTAGCTGTATGCTGCTTTATTCATCAGCGAAAGACATGAAGATCCAACATCTGACGCTCATGTAATTACCGTGAGATCTTTATCACAGGAGCAGTCAGCTTTAGCAGATATTCATATCAGATCTGTGTCTGTCAAACAGACATACAGCAAAACAAATCAGCAAAATACCAAGCTAGTGAAAGAAACCCCATTTCAAGGATGACAATTTGAATACGATCGTAATGCTGGTCTGTTCTTAAAGTGTTCCAGGCTCATTAATGAGTCTGTGATTGATATATTTATAGCCGGACGTCCTTGAGCATGCTGCTGGGTGGTGTAGAAGAAATTATTAAAAATTCACACGTAACAAAGAAGCAGATCTCCGGAGGCCGTTAATACATGCAGCACAAACTCACAAACACTTTCACTGTCCGGGAGCAAGATTTGATAGTATTTATGAAGCATATTTACATCATTTACTTCTACAGGAGTGAAAGAATCTGTCATTATCGAAAATATGATCCAGCATGTATCAGATTACCTGTACAAATACAATCCCATACCATGATTTTATGCATAAAAGACAGTGGAAAATAACATTAAAATGGCTCATTTGAATTCTGCCGAAGGCATTCAGAATATGTGTGCTACCCAAATAATGGCTAAAAGTAAGTCTTTGAGAACGGGTTTCTCAAGCCAGGTGGCGCATTAGACCAGGGGCTCATCTCCTGTTTCCAAAATGCATCACAAACTGCTTGAGAAAGCTGTTCTACTATGATAATTGGTGATGAAAATAAACTATGTTCAATAAGATGAACTTGTGTTTACTAACTGTTTATTCAGTTAAACATGAATTTTGAACTGTAGGCCTACATAAGAGGTCGTGATGAACTGTTTACAGTTTCCATTGGGAAGCTTCTTAAAAATACATTTTCCCTGAAGCAAACCCGGCGGCTTCATAGCTGCATCCATGTTAGCACGTCACGTCTGATGTGGTAATTTCACAGTAACGTTAGGCCAGCGGTTCTCAATTCCAGTCCTCGCGCCCCACCGCTCTGCACATTTCGTATGTTACTCTTATCACTTCAGACGTTTGTTCTATTCGAACGCAAGTGCCCTGCGAAGTGGACATCACACGATATTCCTCCATGATTCCAGTTCGAAGCGAACGTATTCCATTCATAGTGCATTGAAGTGTGCGAGACGTGAATTTAAATTGTATATATTTACAGACGTATATGATGTCACACTCGTCCGTGCGTAAAGATGTTGCGCAACGCAAATCCATGAATGAATGTTCTGAAGTGAAGTAAACTTCAGCGGCTTTCCCCTGCTCAGGGAGTAGGGAGCAATGGACACTGTGTAGGGAGCAATGGACACTGTGTAGGGAGCAATGGACACTGTGTAGGGAGCATGTCAATCGGAACACAGTTCATTCATGGAGCGCACTTCTAACGAGCTGATTATCTGAATCAGGTGTGTTAACTAAGAGAGACATGAAAAATATGTAGAGCGGTGGGGCGCGAGGACTGGAATTGAGAACCGCTGCGTTAGGCACACACACAGGTTCGAAGCAGAGGGTGACACGGGAGTGAATTCTCAAGTTCACATGAGACCTAAAGCGAATCCTGTTTGCTTAAAAGCGCAACGTTTCATTGTTATAATATTTGTTATAAAATATCAGGGTGAAAGTCATCATAGCTTGCGGTAGTATAGACCCAGCTCCCAACCCAACTTTGAGAATAGATTAACGGCGATATTTTTTTTATCGCCGATAAGAGTCTCGCGTTAACGCAGCACGTTAACGCCGATAACGGCCCACCACTAATATATATATATATATATATAAATAAAGGTACATCTCAGAGAATTTGAATATCATGAAAAAGCTCAATATTTTTTGTCACTCAGTTCAGAAAGTGAAACCCATATATTATATAGATTCATTACACATAGAGTGAAATATTTCAAGCCTTTATTCCTTGAAATGTTGATGATTGTGGCTTACATTAAGCCATAATACAAAAAAGTTACAAGAAAAAAAGTAACTTTTTCACCATATTCAATTTTTTTTTAGATGTACCTGTATATATATAAGCCACTTTAGCAGGATAATGCAGCATGTCACAAAGCTCAAATCATCTCAGACTGGTTTCTTGAACATGACAATGAGTTCACTTTACTCAAATGACCTCCACAGTCACCAGATCTCAATCCAATAGAGCATCTTTGGGACAGTGGGGATTACTTTAAGACTGCAAGGGAAGCTCCGCTTCCCCTGTAATGTCAAAAAATGAATGGTCAAATATGTACTGTTAACATTTTATTGACAAAAAATGCGTTAGAACACATTCATCTCGAAGACGAGTTCATTCAAAATCAGCCACATATAGCCGGTCGGCTGACTCGATTTCCTTCTCCTACATTCCCGTAGCGTCACAGTGCATTTCCCTGTTGAAGCCTAGCATCTATTGACTTCAATGGGGCTGATTTGAACAGTTTTTTTTTCATTGCTTTGAAACTAGACGGTCATTAATAAATGCTGTGATTATGTCCCGCCCACGGACGCTCAGCGTCTCTGGGGGTGAACGGAGGAGTGGGCTGGCCTGGACTCCGGGCTTCTGCGTGATGATTGGAGGGTCTGTCGAAAGACTGCATCTCCTTTTGATTGACAGCGATTCTATAAAAAGTCGCTGACGCTGAAGCTATTCGAGCTCAGTCCCATCACGGATTTTGCAAGTGTAGTCAAAAGACAAACTGCTGCAACCTTTTTTTTGGTATGTGCTTGGCGAAATTGCTAGCCAATTTTCATCATACATTTCACACAATTATACACCACATTCCTTGTTTCAGTTTAACCTAATTCCCACATTTCCTCCATTGAGTTTAATATCTTTTTTTAGATCGTTTGTTCATTCATTCATTCAGTAGGCTAGAGCATTTTCTTGAAAAGGAACGTAGGGCAGAATTTACGTATAAATAAATTGACAATTTTCATGATGTTGGCCGAAAATGAGCTTCCCCTCTTTGAAAGCACAGCAGCCGCCACTGCTTTGGGATGTGGTGGAACGAGAGATTCACATCATGGATGTTCAGCCGACAAATCTGCAGCAACTGTGTGATGCTATCATGACAATATGAACCAAAATCTCTGAGGAATGTTTCCAACACCTTGTTGAATCTGTGCCACGAAGAATTAAGACAGTTCTGAAGAGAAAAAGGGGTCCAACCCGGTGCTAGCAAGGTGTACCTAATAAAGTGGCCAGTGAGTGTGTATTTTAATATAATTTTACCATTTTGCTCCAGTATGTAATCAGTCTGATTTGCAGGTACTATTTGGAGCACATCACATGTGTCAGACAGCTGGAACAAACACTGGAGCAAGATCAAAGGGTGACCACATGTGAAGTGCCTGGTTTTTTCTCCAAAAACAACACAGCTGCGAACATCTTAAGATCCAGTGAGAAGGAAAGTGTGAGAGAGAAACTGGTGCTTTTTCAGCATTTTCTCAACCAATCGATTCAACAGTCCCTGATGAGGGCGATCAGGCACATGCTCATTGCTGCAGAGATGCGCGCACACACACACACACACACACACACACACACCTCTGATGCATGTTCACAGGTATGGTTTACATTATCGTGAGCAAGTCCTTGTAAAACGTGCAACCTGCAGAAAATGTTGTTTATCTGCAGAAGGTGCAAAATAATTTTGTGGTATATGAATGGGAATGAAATCCCTTTCAGATCTTTTGGAGATATGGATGAAAATGACCTTATGAGACAAAAACACTTCTAATGATGGATTATGAGGAGCCATGAGAGTCAATGAGCAGCCGTGCATCAACAACTGTACATACATCAACAACCTTTGACCTGACCTCTCATGTCAGACTGACCGGTCACAACTATTTCAGTCAATTCGCTTTATTTATTAAAACCTGGAATACTCTTATTTGACTCAAAGATGAGCCGATGGTTAGGAGGACAGACGGATGGACAGACGCATAGACAGACAAATATATACAGGTGCATCTCAATAAATTAGAATGTTGTGGAAAAGTTCATTTATTTCAGTAATTAAACTAAAATTGTGAAACTCATATATTAAATAAATTCAATGCACACAGACTGAAGTAGTTTAAGTCTTTGGTTCTTTTAATTGTGATGATTTTGGCTCACATTTAACAAAAACTCACCAATTCACATCTCAACAAATTAGAATATGGTGACAAGCCAATCAGCTAATCAGCTAAAACACCTGCAAAGGTTTCCTGAGCCTTCAAACTGGTGTCTCAGTTTGGTTCACTAGGCGACACAATCATGGGGAAGACTGCTGATCTGACAGTTGTCCAGAAGACAATCATTGACACCTTCACAAGGAGCGTAAGCCACAAACATTCATTAACAAAGAAGCTGTTCACAGAGTGCTGTATCCAAGAATGTTAACAGAAAGTTGAGTGGAAGGAAAAAGTGTGGAAGAAAAAGATGTACAACTGACCGAGAGAACCGCAGCCTTATGAGGATTGTCAAGAAAAACCGATTCAAGAATTTGGGTGAACTTCACAAGGAATGGACTGAGGCTGGGGTCAAGACATCAAGAGCACCACACACAGACGTGTCGAGGAATTTGGCTACAGTTGTCATCAGAGACGTCTTACCTGGGCTAAGAAGAAGAAGAACTGGACTGTTGCCCAGTGGTCCAAAGTCCTCTTTTCAGATGAGAGCAAGTTTTGTATTTCATTTGGAAACCAAGGTCCTAGAGTCTGGAGGAAGGGTGGAGAAGCTCGTAGCCCAAGTTTCTTGAAGTCCAGTGTTAAGTTTCCACAGTCTGTGATGATCGGGGGTGCAATGTCATCTGCTGGTGTTGGTCCATTGTGTTTTTTGAAAACCAACGTCACTGCACCCGTTTACCAAGAAATTATGGATCACTTCATGCTTCCTTCTGCTGACCAGCTTTTTAAAGATGCTGATTTCATTTTCCAGCAGGATTTGGCTCCTGTCCACACTGACAAAAGCACCAAAAGCTGGTTAAATGACCATGTGTTGGTGTGCTTGACTGGCCAGCAAACTCACCAGACCTGAACATAGAGAATCTGTGGAGTATTGTCAAGAGGAAAATGAGAAACAAGAGACCAAAACATGCAGATGAGCTGAAGGCCACTGTCAAAGAAACCTGGGCTTCACACCACCTCAGCAGTGCCACAAACTGATCACCTCCATGCCACGCCGAACTGAGGCAGTAATTAAAGCAAAAGGAGCCCCTACCAAGTATTGAGTACATATACAGTACATGAACATACTTTCCAGAAGGACAACAATTCACTAAAAATTATTTTTTTATTGGTCTTATGAAGTATTCTAATTTGTTGAGATGTGAATTGGTGGGTTTTTGTTAAATGTGAGCCAAAATTATCACAATTAAAAGAACAAAAGACTTAAACTACTTCAGTCTGTGTGCATTTAATTTATTTAATACACGAGTTTCACAATTTGAGTTGAATCACTGAAATAAATGAACTTTTCCATGACATTCTAATTTATTGAGATGCACCAGTAGATAGATGAATAGATGGGTAGAATGGTAGAAGGATGGAAGGATAGAATGATAGATGGATAGATGGATAGACTGCTGGGCTGTTTATGTCCTCGAGGGTCTCAGAACATCGTCTCCTTCAATTACAGTCTGGCCGAGTGCTGTTCAATGAACGAGTGCATTAGGATGAACTCAGAATGGACTCTCCTCTGTCTGCTCATCCTGCGCTTTCTGCAACTTGAACCGGCCGCATTAGAGCGGACTGTCAGCTTTCCACTGACGTTAGCTCAAATAACACCACTGGTTGAGGCAAGTACATCGATCCCCGGGCTTCTCGTCCATTATCCGCCCTCTGGCAGATGTGCAGTCCGCTGACAACCCCGCTTATTTTATGTTGTCGTGTCTTATCTGAACCTATTGTAAACAGCGAGAAATAAAATTACGTTGTGCGCTAATATGTGGAGCGTTTTAAACATAGTACAATAAAAGATGAGAGAATGGGAAGCAGGGTAAGCCCAGCGCCTGGATCTAATCCAGCTCAGCAGCATCTCAAGTGAAGTTCAGGATGACTGTAATAGTGTCATGTGTCATTAGAGGGACAGTCTGTTTTAATTATGGCAGGAAAGATAAAAGCAGTCAAGCAGCTCTTGGAGGGTTTTCACCAGCCTATCTAGAGTTTATCACAGGTTCAAAGCATCTCTCTCTCTCACTCACAGAAAATTATACTTTAACATATTTTTCCCGTGCACCACCATAACATCCTTTTTGGCTGTATTTACACTACAAGCACTAAAGCCCATAATTTAACACACATCCAATTTTTTGTGCTTTCTGTTTGCATGTACTTCAAGATGATACAATGAATATACTTTCTCGCATCACAGCTTAATTTGCAGACTCAAGACATTAGTAGGTTGATTCTTCCAAAAGTGTACTGTTGTGACTCTGAGGTGATTTCAGTAAGATGCACTGATTGTTTGAACATCACCAATGGTGTGAGGTGAGGGCGGGGCTATCTGATAATCTGACCAATGGAAGATGAGGGGAGTGTTTCACCTATCTGAAAACAATTCATACCACAGACAGACAAAACAACAGAATGAAAGAGAGAGTGATAAATAAATAAAATGAAAGATAGAAAGAGCCATGGATAGAAAGACAGAAAGAAAGAACAATAGATAGAATGACTGATAGAATAAAGAGAATGAATGACAGATAGATAGAACAATAGAGAGAATGATAGAACTAACGAAAGATAAAACAATAGAATGGACGAAAAATAGATCAAACAAAAGATAGACAGAATGATAGATAGAATGAGAACTAGATAAAAAGACAGATTGATAGAGAGAAAGATAGACAACATGATAGATAGAATGTAAGACAGAACAACAAATAGAACAATGGATAGAATTCTAGATAGAATAAAAGACAGAACGATATAACAAAAGAGAAAACAATAGAACTAAAGAACGAAAAATATATCAAACAAAAGAGAGACAGAATGATAGATAGATAGAAAGACAGAATGAAGAGAAAGACAGATCGCTAGATAGAATGAAAGAGAGAATGATAGATAGAATAATAGAGAGAACGACAGATAGAATGACAGACTGAAAGGGAATGAAAAAGGACATAACAATAGATATAATGACAGAGAGAGCGATACATAGAATAACAGATGGAATCTGACAGACAGACAGATAGATAGAGCGATAGAGCCAGCGATAGAGCGAAAGATAGATAGATGGGTAGATGGGTAGATGGGTAGATGGGTAGATGGATAGATGGATAGATGGATAGATGGAGAGATAGATAGACAGACTTCTCTACAGAAAACAGAAGCTCAAACATTCTACTCGACATCTTTGGTCTTTCATGGTAAAACTCAAACCCTGTGTGTGGATGCCGTGAGGGCGAGTAAATGACGACAGAAGTGTGATTCTCTCTTTAAGATCCTCTCTGCTAATGGAATTACTGGACAGCCGCTGTCAGGACGAGACGCTGCAGCTCTCAGCTCATAAACAGACAGGAGATCCAGTTTCTCAGCATCTGTCATTCACTCACTGGGCTTTTAGCAGAGCACCACTTAAAAAATCCTCTCCACACCTTACTGTGTGAGAGACGTTAAGCTGAACCCTGTCACACACCACACACACACACACACACACACACACACACACACACACACACACACACACACACACACACACACACACACACGCACACACACACACGCACACACACCTGCCACGGCTTAATCAGAACATTTACAGTCAAGTGGCTCAAGCTAATTCACCTTAATAGCATGTCAAGAGCATTTTTACATGAAATATTCCCCAATTCTGCAGGTGTTCCGCAGCGTGTTAATACGGCCGTCCTGCCTGCAGAGCGAGATTGAACACAGTCTTTATCAAGGCACAGAGGCTCTCTCGGCTGACGAATAGATACGTGCTGCGCTTCGGCACAATTTCCCTCTTTTAATTGTGTTATTCAAAGGAAAGAAGAGTAATGAACGAATCTCTGCGCTCCTCCGACTCATTTCTCTGCTGGCTTGTTGTGGGATCTGTTTTCTCTAGTCTCTGCTGTGCTTTCTTTCCTTCTCTTTCTCTCTATTAAAAGTAAACTGTGTAATTTTTGTGCCACTGTATCAGCAAACAGAATTATAAAACTACTGATTGTTTTCAAGGAGCTTCCTCTGGTTTTCTCCACAGACACAGTACGCCTACATCACACTCATGCTATTGCCATAACAAAACTATACTACAATTAAATTAGGTTGCTTTGGTGTTAAACACACTGCATTTTATATATGCATGTAAAATATGTGATCATATATACCGAAAACCCTCCATCCGTATTTCTTTGTGCTCATGAATTTGATTTTAATGGCCGGTAACAAGCAGCCTTCTATGGAAGTTTGTTTCCACCATGGGGTAAAATTATAAAAAAATGTAATGCAATGTTTTGTGACAGTTCAGACTCTTTTTTTTTTATAAATTCAGAGTTGCTAGTATATGTAGATCTATAGAGATATGTATCTCTATACATATCTCTATATCCGGAATCCGGATCCCTGTCAATTTTCCGGAATACTGGAATTCTGAATACTGAATACCATCCGGAATACTGGATCCCTGTCAATTTTCAAGCAACAACTGAAAACTCATCTCTTTCAACTCTACTTGACTATATAAAAAAAAAAAAAAAAAAATCTCTTTCACTTTTTCAAAATCTTCATCTTTCTCTTTATCTTTCTCTCCTTCCCTTGCTAGCTTGTACTTATTTGAACAATGCCTGAGACTTGGTGTTATTGGCACTTCCTCTGTATGTTTGCCTCTTCAAGATTAATCGCTTTATGTACTCCCCAATTGTAAGTCGCTTTGGATAAAAGCGTCTGCTAAATGACTAAATGTAAATGTAAATATGTAGAATCCAATATATAGAATAAGAATCCAATTATAAAATCCAATCAAAATTGTGAGAAAAAAGTTGCAATTACCTTTATTCATTCATCCCTTCATTCATTCTGGGGGAGGAAAAGATGTGCAAGATATAGAACTCAGAATTCAGAGAACATTTTTTATAAATTGCGAGATGTAAACTCAGAAATTATTCTGGGAATTTGAGAAAATAGTGAGAACTGCAAGATGTAAAAATCATCATTCTGAGAAAATATCTCTATTCTGAGTAGTCAAAGCACAATTATGACTTTGTAACTTGCAATTGGGAAACAAACTCACAATTCTGAAAAAAAATCAAAAAAATTGTGAGACAAAAAGTCAGAAAAAAAAACAGAAATGTAAGATGCAAATTTAGAATTCTAAGGAAAATTACAAATTGTGAGATGACTTAGAAGGGAATTCAAGATGTAAACTCAAAATTGTGAGCTTATAACTTTCATTTATCAGATATAAAAATGCAATTCTAAGAAAAAAAGTCAGAATTGTGAGCTATAAATTCCCAATAGCAAAAAATAAAAAAAAGTTAGAATTATGAGATACAAAGTTGCAATTACATTTTATTTTTTTGATTCCGTGGCAGAAACAAGCTTCCATAGATTTCTGAGCTGGTCAGATTCAAGGACGGAGCTGAGATTTCTCAGTGAACAGATCCGGCTCGGCCCGGGTCAGATGTCAAGATCAGATTTCAACAGGTCAATTTTAGCAGGTTAGTACAGTAAGTGCAGAAAGAGGAAGTGTCATGTTAACAGACAGGAAGAGAGGATGCTACAAACATCTGAACTCTTCTGTTTTGTGGACACACACACACACACACACACACACACACACACAAACACTGATTTGTTGCTCTGGCTGAAGCTCTATTATTTGTATTAATCAGTGAATCACCCTGACTAGTGAAGACGTCTCGTCTCAGTCTCTTTGCTCTGAAAGTATCATAACAGTAGTCTATATGACTCATGCACTATTAACAAATCTTTTGAAGTCAAATGATGCTTTATGTGAGGAAAATACTTGTTACTCACGGATCTTCTGTCTGATTCATTAGACCGTTTTTTTTTCTTTTCACTTGAATCAATGGAAAATATTCGACTGAAAATAATGATTCGTTCAAGAATCCTCTTGACTCTATAATTTTCCTCAAAGCATTATATGGAGATTTGTAAATTGTGTCTGATTCATATAGACTAAAGGTCTAAAAATTCGAAAAACGATACAAAATCTCTTTAAGGATTGAGGATCATTTGGTTGTCCTCTCGCAATTTTTTTTATGACGGATGAAAATTTGGGAGGCAGTGTGTTAACGTGATTGACATAACATGAGGCCGTATATATTTTTCAACGTGCGAACATCTCAGACAATAATTTCTGACTCCATGTGCAATGACCTTTAGTCGGAGCATTTTCTCACATTCTCTGTCTTTGTTTGTTTATAGTTGATTTGTATTTTTATTTTATTGCTTGGCAACAGATACAAATGCTCAGAAATCTATGAGCCATTCAGTTCTCAAATGTTGTTAAAATACAGTGTCTATATGGCAGAGCAGATATCTGAAATGTAATAAAAACTCTAAAGCTGCATGGCTCATTGTCAGGGGTGGGAAACCATGGCAAACTCTTCAATTCTTTCTTTAGTTGATTGAAATGTGTCACATTAACAAAGATGATTGTCTATATCACACACACAAGGACATGTTTAATGGTGCTTACTGGAATCCTATAATCAGACAAACTACAGCAATATATTCAGACAAACATTACAGTCATAAAAAGCATTACATTATAATCAGACATTATAGTCAGACTATAATCAGAAAACCCAGAACATAATCAGACCAACTAAAACAAACTACAACATGATCAAGCTACATCATACAAAATAGAAAATTACAGTCATAAAAATCAGACAGTCTTGAACATTATTATTAAGAGAAGAACCACAGAATCATAAACTAGAACATTATCATAAGGCAGTCTAAATCCCTATTATATAAGACTTCAGTCTAAAATTATACATGTAGAAAAACTAGAACACTATAATAAAAAACTAGATTATAATCATACTAACTACAACATGATAATCATATAAACTAGAAATTCAAAATCAAGCTTCAGAAAATGAGAATCACGTAATCATAAAAAGCTAGAACAGAAGAGTGACAGATATTAGAACATTATCAGACAAACTAGAATATTATAATTAAGAAATCTAGAATACTGTTATCAGACCGTATAATACCATAAATATAATAAGGATAATCTTATACAAGTATAATAATAAAAACGACAAGACTACAAAAAGCCAGACTAGAATTCTAAAATCAGACAAAAAACAACATTATAATAAGACAAACTAAACTCTAGTATCAGACAAGCTACAAAATTATCAGACAGACTAAACTCTAGTATCAGACAAACTACAACATTATCAGACAGACTAAACTCTAGTATCAGACAAACTACAACATTATCAGACAGACTCAACTATATTATAATAAGACAGACTAAACTCTGGAATCAGACAAGCTACAAGATTATCAGACAGACTAAATTCTAGTATCAGACAAATGACAACATTATCAGACAGACTCAACTATATTATAATAAGACAGACTAAACTCTAGAATCAGACAAGCTACAACATTATCAGACAGACTAAACTCTAGTATCAGACAAACTACAACATTATCAGACAGACTCAACTATATTATAACAAGACAGACTAAACTCTAGTATCAGACAAGCTACAACATTATCAGACAGACTAAACTCCAGTATCAGACAAACTACAACATTATCAGACAGACTCAACTATATTATAACAAGACAGACTAAACTCTAGTATCAGACAAGCTACAACATTATCAGACAGACTAAACTCTAGTATCAGATAAGCTACAACATTATCAGACAGACTGAACTCTAGTATCAGACAAACTACAACATTATCAGACAAGCTACAACATTATCAGACAGACTGAACTCTAGTATCAGACGAACTACAACATTATCAGACAAGCTACAACATTATCAGACAGACTGAACTCTAGTATCAGACAAACTACAACATTATCAGACAGACTCAACTATATTATAATAAGACAGACTAAACTCTAGAATCAGACAAGCTACAACATTATCAGACAGACTAAATTCTAGTATCAGACAAATGACAACATTATCAGACAGACTCAACTATATTATAATAAGACAGACTAAACTCTAGAATCAGACAAGCTACAACATTATCAGACAGACTAAATTCTAGTATCAGACAAATGACAACATTATCAGACAGACTCAACTATATTATAATAAAACAGACTAAACTCTAGAATCAGACAAGCTACAACATTATCAGACAGACTAAATTCTAGTATCAGACAAATGACAACATTATCAGACAGACTCAACTATATTATAATAAGACAGACTAAACTCTAGAATCAGACAAACTACAACATTATCAGACAGACTCAACTATATTATAATAAGACAGACTAAACTCTAGTATCAGATAAACCACTATCAGACAGGCTAAATTCTAGTATCAGACAAACTACAACATTATCAGACAGACTAAACTACAAAATTATAATATTCAGATAGACTAAACTCTAGTATTAGACAGACTACAACATTATTAGACAAACAACAATATAATAATTAGACAGATCAAAACACTAAAATCAGACAAACCACAACATTATCAGACAGACTAAACTCTAGTAGCAGACAACCACAACATTATAATAAGACAGACTAAACTCTAGTATCAGACAACCACAATATTATAATAAGACAGACTAAAACCCAAACAGACTATAATCCTATAATGATTAAAAATGACAACATTATAATCAGAATAGATTATAACCATAAAAACTAGTACAGTATAATCAGTCTAAAACCCTACAATCAGAAAAACTAGAAACACATTCTACAAAAAGAAGCCAGCAACACATTTCAAAACCCTAAAATACGGATTAATCAGAATCCTCTCATCAGACACAACCAAACCTTATAATCAGACACAGGGACCTCAGAATGTGAAACAGGACACACCTGCAAGCAGAGCAACACAGGTCAAAGAGCCGGAGATGTTTTATATGAAGTGCTTTTATAACCTTTAAAATATCTGATTCTTTACCAATGCTCTCAGAGCAGCAGAAGCCAGACGAATAGTGAGGACAGTACACCCAATTAAATTAAAGAGAAAATAATTATTGATCCACAGAGTTCGTAGTGCGAGACACAGCAGGACAAAGTGTCGTTAATTTGTCCCGAAACCATACGGCAACGTGCAAGATGAGAGCTTTCCTGAGGGCCAATTTACTCTCATCCTCTGCTCCTGTATGTCTCTGTGTGTGTGTGTGTGGTTGTGCTGACAGTTAATATCCTTCTTTTTAGAATATGGTTCTGCGGTACCTGGAATCGATTACAGGGGGACGACAGGCGACGCTCCTCACAGGAAACTGCTGCATTCCCTGGGGCCTCTTACACTCACTGCCTGAAAAGTGCTGAGCACAAAGAGCCACACAGAAACAGAGCATCTCCTCAAATATCTCTGTACCGTCTCCAGGACAGAGCAGGTCGTGCAAACCGGACCTCAGAAAGACGAAAACGACAACAATGAAAGCATTCAAATTACATTCTGATCTTTTATCTTCCTCCAGCTGACAGCGTCGTTGAGTTTGCAGCATTTGCACTGATTCCTGAAAACTAATTAGGAAAAACATAATGCTTTCATGAGTCATTCATCATAGCGCTATTGTGCTGAAGAAGCTGCTTTGAAACTGTAACGTGTCAAGCTACAAGCTTCTCGCAGACTGAAGCAGTTAAACAGGTCAAGCTAGCGTTTGAGTAATTAGTTATCAACACTACAAGCTGCTGACAAAACTTTAAAGCTATTTAAAGGAGAAATACGTACTGAGCAAGAGTTTAAAACATGCTGCTGCAAATATTTTGCTACAAAAAATCCTGCATATTAACAGTTTTAGAATTAATAAATCAGACTTTGCAATGCTACATAAGAGAAAGGAACTTATGAGAACATTTCATTACCTGTACAACTACAGATTCAGAAGATTAATGTAAAAGTTAAAGCTATTTAAAGGTGAAATATCAATTAACTGCAACCAAAATAAATAAATAAAGAGATGCACAAGGGAGTCTGTGCAAGGACGTAAAACTACCACTGCAAAACTGACGAAAAACAGCTGCTAGTTGCTAAAAAACTTTAATTGTTGATTAATTGTTCTGAAAACAAAGGAATTGTTCAATTATATAAAAAATTTTTTTTTTTTTTTAAAGAATTGACTAATGTTTTAATTGATTTAATTTGTTTTCTAGTCTTTTATCTATATATTTTAATTTATTTATAATATTTTTTTTGTATATGTGTTCAATATAAATAATATTTTATCTAGATCTGCATCTGCAGACAGAAGTAGTTTAAGTCTTTGGTTCTTTTAATTGTGATGATTTTGGCTCACATTTAACAAAAACCCACCAATCCACCATTCTGGGAAGTATGTTAATTTACTGTATATGTACTCAATGTCGGGGCTCCTTTTGCTTTAATTACTGCCTCAATTCGGCGTGGCATGGAGGAGATCAGTTTGTGGCACTGCTGAGGTGGTGTGAAGCCCAGGTTTCTTTGACAGCGGCCTTCAGCTCATCTGTATTTTTTGGTCTCTTGTTTCTCATTTTCCTCTTGACAATACTCACAGATTCTCTATGTTCAGGTCTGGTGAGTTTGCTGGCCAGTCAAGCACACCAACACATGGTCATTTAACCAACTTTTGGTGCTTTTGGCAGTGTGGACAGGTGCCAAATCCTGCTGGAAAATGAAATCAGCATCTTTAAAAAGCTGGTCAGCAGAAGGAAGCATGAAGTGATCCAAAATTTCTTTGTAAACGGGTGCAGTGACGTTGGTTTTCAAAAAACACAATGGACCAACACCAGCAGATGACATTGCACCCAAATCATCACAGACTGTGGAAACTTAACACTGGACTTCAAGAAACTTGTGCTCTGAGCTTCTCCACCTTCCTCCAGACTCTAGGACCTTGGTTTCCAAATGAAATACAAAACTTGCTCTCATCTGAAAAGAGGACTTTGGACCACTGGGCAACAGTCCAAAAAGCTTGAATCAATGTTTTTTTTGTTACATTTTAAATGTTGTATAAATGGTCTTAAACTAAAGTGTAAATATTGTATAAACAGTTTACTCTCTTTTAATTATATTCTAGAAACCATTTTTCATCAGCACTATTTTACACTGTTTTGCATATATAACGTAATGTGTGTTTAAACGTGTGTATATATTTACATTTACATTTATGCATTTAGCAGACGCTTTTATCCAAAGCGACTTACAGTGCATTCAGGTTATACATTTTTAATCAGTATCTGTGTTCCCTAGGAATCGAACCCATAACCTTTGCGCTGCTAACGCAATGCTCTACCACTGACCCACAGGAACACATATATGTATATATGTATATAATCAATGTATTAATAAATGTTAATATTTTATTTATAACTTAATTTATAATTTCATCAGAGATTTCCTGGTGCATCTTTATTTGTGGCAAAATACTTGTAGCAGCATGTGTCGAACTCCTCTTCTGAAGACAGATATTTCCCCTTTAAATTGATGTAACGTTTTGTAACATAACTTTAGTTAGACTCTCCCAAACACAGTTTATGGTTTTGCAAAAAAAGCAGAGAACGGTTATTCAGAAAAACCCTGGAGTCACATTAGGCCCACACAGAATCTGCACCCACAGAAACTCATCAGATTTCCACAGGACTCAAACCATTCACAAACACTACTGTACATCCCTCCCTCCATGTGTTTATTACATCTTTTGGCTAATCTGTATATGCTTCAGCTGCTAGTATGATTAGTGCTCTCAGCTACATTTAACACATTTTCCATGTTTTATGCATTCTGAAACATCTTGTCTCAACATTGGACAAGTAACTGACTAAAAGTATTAATGCTACTAACTGTACCAGATTTTACAGAGGAGGTGTGACTAAAAATAGTGCAGCGGTTCCAATAATAAGCTACTTTTTCCTGCAAGAATATAATGTTGCATCACTGTTTTTATGTCACACTGTATTACACACAGTCTTAGAGTACAGCAAATGTTCTCCTCTCAGAAAAAAGGTACAAAAGCTGTCACTAGAGTGGTACCCTTTCATTATGTACCAATGCACAACTTCTTTTCTGAGAGTGATTCATATAGTATGTAACACTGGAAAGTCTCATTTGGATTAGTGAATTAGCTGGTTAATGTCATAATTCCATAATTGAAGTATTTGCATGGTATTTTGTGTCCATTCAAAGCTAAATTAGTTACGTACAAAAAAAAAAATTATATAAATTAGAGAGTACATGCATCTCTTCAAACTTAAGTTGAAATGTTAATTATATTTCATACTTAAACATTTCAATTATACTGCCCCATAAATCATTTCAGTTATAGATAAAAAATAAAAGGTGAGATTGGATTGAGATTTGTGTTTATTTATTTATTTAGACAATATAAAAGCCAATTACTTGATTTTGCAAAACAAAATTAATTTTTTTTACATTTTATCTTATATATTTTTATATTTTAAATTTTAGCAAAAAAAAAGAAAAGAAAACCAATTACATAAAAATAAACACATGCTTATATAGCGTTAAAAGGGGTTTCATGTTTGTTTTAAAATTTGTTGTGTAAAATTCTTTTTTTTTTACAGATGTCATTGTTTTTGTGCTACAAATACTGCAATTAAATTATGAATGATATATGATATTGCATTGTTATACTAGCAGTCAAAAGTTTCTTCTGCTCACCAAGCCTGCATTTATTTGATCCAAATGCTGAAAATCTAGCTTGGATTACAGGAATAAATTAAATATTCAAATATATTCAAATAGAAAGCAGTTATTTTGAATGGTAAAAATATTTCACAATAATATTGCTTTTGCTGTATTTTGGATCAAATGAATGCATGCTTGGTGAGCAGAAGAGACTTCTTTAAAAACATTAAACATGTTACTGTTCAAAAACGCTTGACTGAAAATATAACGACCTTCAATGCTCTTATTGTACCTACTTTTACTTTTAGCTACTTTATTGTAATATTTTTTCAATATGTAGTTGAACTACTTTAAACAAGCTTGACCAACTACATTTATACATGTGCGAAATGTAAAAATATGCATTTCTTAATGACTCTTAACCTTTTGAGTGTTTGCAATCCAATTAGACTCATCAACCACTAAAGCAGCTCGAAGAAAACCTGGAAAATATGAACTGAAGGGAACAAATCAGAAATGAGTCCAGAGAATGAGTCCCAGTAAAAGGTCGTATCTCTTCTGCCCTCTCGTCTTTATTGATGGTATTGAGGATCGTCTCCTAGATGAATTATATCCTGATGAACTCTGATTGGAGGTTTGTTTTCACATGTAGACCGGTAGATTAGCCACATATATCTTCATTAAACAGTCATTTTAGAAGTCAATTAAAGTGACTCACGGATGCCACCAGCGTTTTTAATTCCTATGAATATCCACTTATCTCTTAACCAGAGCGAGTTCACGTTCTCTTGACAAATGCATCTCTTTTAATTGATCAATAAGCAGAAATCAGCTCGAGAGAAAATGATTTGCATTGAAGTCAGGCGATGAAGATCCGCAGGTGGTTTCATTTCTCCCTCGGTGACAAGGGTGCCATCAATTACAGCGAGTTTATTCCCTCGCCGAGTCGCTATTGATTAGAAGCAAAACGGAGACATTCAATTATGGGTAATTGGGTTTGATTAACATATGCAGTACACGGTTTGCACTCCATGGGGACGAGTCGTCTACAAGGTGGCCGATGTGACAATCAGACACTCACTCGAGAGACTTCTGACCCGAGCACTGCATTGATCCGGACTCGCTCACGGAGGAGTCTGTGCATTTACCTGAACCTGAAGAATAGATGAAGAACTCAGGATCAGACCAGGTTTTAAGTGACACTGTGTTTGAACTGAACACTGACGCAAGGATTTTAAAGCTTCACGGTCTAAGCTTCCTATAAAAACAGGGGCTTTCTAACTTCATATGATGACATCCTTGCAAAGCACCTCCATGTGTGCTCTTTATATAAAGACCTTTTGTGTTTGTTAGTTTAAATCTGTTTCCTTAAGTACATTACTCAAATTTAATTTAGATTTTAGATTTATTTTATTGTATTTAGATTGATAAAAAAACATAAATAATATAATAATATATAATATACATATATTGTTTTTTTCAAACATTATAATTTTTATAAATATTATTAATGTGTTTTTATTTTTATATATTCTGTTTTAATTTTAATTTAGAATTTTAGCTTTTGTGTTTTTGTCACTTTTTTAGTTTTATTTTAAATATAAATGTCTAGTTTCTATACATTTTTATTTCAGGTTTAGTTTTAGTTATTTAGAGTTATTCAGCAAAAAATAAAAATAATAAATTATTTTTTCTTTTCAAACAAAATAAGATCCACTAGTAATTGAATATTATATACACCACCAGTCAAAATTCTGGGGGCAGAAAGATTTCAAAAGAAATTAATACTTTAATTCAGCAAGGATGCACTCAACTTAACTTAAAAGTGAAACATTTATAATGTTACAAATTATTGCTCAACTGCTTATGTAATTGTGTGTTTGAATATTTTACAAATAAACTTCTGTTTGAAGTAAGTAAGTGTTTTTTAATGGTTTTAGTTTGGTTCACTATAATAGCCCTGGTTGAGACAAAAATACTAAACCAGAAACTCTTTTTTCCTCATCTCTTTCTGGTCCCGTTTCTTTCGCTGTAAGGCAGTGGTTCTAGTCAGCAGATGACGGCGCAGATGCTGAGAGCAGGTGTATGTATATTTCAGCAGCTCAGCGGCTGGACATGAAGTGACTTACACGAGGACGCCGCACTCAGGAGACACACACACACACACACACACACACACACACACACACACACACACACACACACACACACACACACACACACAGACACACACACACACACACACACACACACACACACACACACACACACACACTTGCGCACACACACACACACAGAGAGACACACAGAGACACACAGAGACACACACACACACACACACACACGCACACACACACACACACACGCAGACAGACACACACACACAACACACACACACACAGAGACACACACACACACACACACACACACACACACACACACACAGAGACACACACACACAGAGACACACACACACACAGAGACACACACACACACACACACACACACACACACACGCAGACAGACACACACACACACACACACACACACACACGCAGACAGACACACACACACACACACACGCACAGACACACACACACACACACACAGACACACACACACACACACACACACACACACACAGACACACACACACACACACACACACAGAGACACACACACGCGCACACACACACACACACACACACACAGTCAGTCGATCCTGGCACACAGATGCTGGCTGTTGACTCTCATTTGTCAGACGGGTTTCGCCTGGAGTCCATGAAAGGTTAACATGCATGTTCACATGAGTTCCTATGCATGTCTGCTGGGAGAAAACTCAGAACCGCTACAGTCATCCAACAGCACTGTTTTATGGAGGAAGGGATTCAAACTCCATCACTGCTCATCCCAATTCATTACATTCAACTGCCACCTTATCTACACCGTAACACATTCAAACTAAACTAGAACTAAATTCAGCTGGACAATGACAACTGCGGTCTGTAAATGTGCTTTATGTAGTAGCGGAACTGAATTACTTTCATATGATGAACTTTGCAGCATGGACACATTATTGAACTGAACTGAATCAACATTCAACTGAACTGAACTGAATGATGCCGCTATTGCCTTCAGTAGAGCTGCTTTATAGCTGAAATTGAATTCGTTTCATAATTGAAGAATGTTGCAGCATTGACACGGTTACAGTATTTTAATGCTTTGAAACTATCTGCATGACGTGCTGTACAAATAAACATTATTGTCATTCATTTCTCCACATATTCGGCATATAGCAGGAGAATCACTTATTGCTCACACTACTGGAAATCTTTATATATAATGCATTATACAATATTTTATTGCACATTAACATTACAAAGCATTGTATAATCTTATTAATAAATGTAACCACAGATAAAATGCTTTATAATACTTATATATTCATTGTAACACCTTGAGAAAATATAATGCATTAAAAACTTTTGACAAACAAGCAATTTCAGATGAAACAAGGAGTCTGGATATAATGGATTTTAATTTTGGTTACACTTATTTAGGAAAATATATAATGCATTACAATGTACATTATTAATAATGCATTATAAACTACTGGTCAAACGTTTAGATTTTTTCCTAAATCTTTTGCTCACTAAAGCTACATTTGATTAAAAATACAGTAAAAACAGGAAAATTTTGAAATATTGTTTACATTACAAATGAACTATTTTCAATATGAATACATGTTAAAATGTAATATATTTCTGTGATGTAAAGCTATATCTTCAGCATCATTACTCCAGTCTTCAGTGTCACATGATCTTCAGAAATCATTTAATATGCTGATTATTATCAATGTTAAAAACAGTCATCCTGCTCCATATTTTTGTGGCAACCTTGACATTTTATTTTCGCTTTATTTATTTAGGATTTTTGCTTAATAAAAGGTTTAAAAGAACAGCATTTATTTGAAATACAAAGCCTTTCTTACATTATAAATGTCACTGTCACTCTTAATCAATTTAATGCATCCAAAATCTTTCTTACCCCAAACTTTTGAATAGTAGCGTATCAGGGTTTACACAAAAATATTAAGCAGCAAAAACGTTATCAACATTGATAATAATGTTTCTCAAGTACCAAATCATATTTAGCATCAAATGAATGCAGCTTTGGCGTTATTGAAATTAAGCCTCGACCTACATTGAATATCCCTGGCGCTCTACAGAAGTGAAATAGGTTGTGAACGCTGTTTCATACTGAATTTAAGTTGAGAAAGTCATGTTCTCCAGCGCTGTAAAACTGCAGCACAGACTAAGTGCAGCTCGCGTCCTCGCTCTCGTCTCTGTCTCTTTAATTCAGCTTTATTCTCTGATCTGAGTGATTAGATATTGTAATAGCGCTGAGCAGGAGTGTTCCTCTGTGAAATATTAACCAATCCTGCAGTTGTGCTGCTCTGTAATGAGCGCAGGCCACCATCTCTCAGGAAACACTGAAGATTTGATGAGATTGTGAGAGCCGACTGTAAAACACAGTCAGACTTCTTTAAGCTCTGTTGAATTATTGACACTGAAACACGTGCTTTACATCTACCTGTGCACTGTTTGCTTGAGTCAATCATGCAGGAGCTTGTGGAAATGAGTCTACTACTGGAATACATTTACCACTTGCACAGAATGGATCAGTTTTCTCAGTTTGGCCCTATAATTAAAAATTAAACTTATCAAACAGCCTACTAAACCGCTGTCTCACTACCTTCATATTTCATTTAGCAAATGCTGTTATGTCACAAAGTTATCTTGAATTTTAAGCACTTTTTGTTTATATATATATATATATATATAACGTTTGGCCATGCAATCAAATAATTAGTCAATATCTTTTTTAAAGAGGAGACAAATATAGCTAAACGTTTTCTGTTCATTTGTCTTGGTGAAATGGCAAGAATAAACTGGCATGCTTTTACATTTTGTGTTTTTGTATGATGTTCATTAAGATTCATTACACCAAATAAATAAATAAATGTAGTATAATACGTTGAACAATGTACTATACTACTTGAAACTTGTTTCTTGCATTTTTTTATTCAATAATATGTCAAATATATACATTTTATTCTGATCAAATAATGAGTTCATATTTTTTAAATAGCTTTAAAAAGCCTAATTGTTTCTGTTCACTTGTCACAACTAATTTACTTCATTATTTATTTATTTATTTATTTAAATGTATTTATGTTTTATAGCTGACAATTGTATCATGCATTGCCCCAAATAAATAAATAAATAAATAAATCAATCTAATGCTGTTCAGTTATCAAAAAAAGAGAGTTATATGGTGTTTTTATATCAAATGTAGCATTAAAAATTTTCTTTTTAGCAGTCTGAACAAACAATAAGTCAAGAATTGTTTTAAATAATTTTTCTTTTTTCATTTGTCATCCTGGAAATGGGACATCTAAACAAGAGCAGTGCCTTGTGGGATACAGGCCTGTTATTCATCTATTATTATGTTCTATACGAAAGCAAGAAAGCATATAGATGCATAAACAAGCAAACAAATAAGTCATTTTATCAGAGAAATGAGAAAAATGAGTAGTGATGTCTATACAGCAATATAATAAAGACTCCAATGTGCAATAAATTATATAACTGAGTGTGCATTTCATGCACAGTATACAATACTACAAAAATAGTACTCCAAAGATTCCCAGTGACCCGTCTCGTTATCATATGGTTTACAGTCCTACTGCATCTGTTAGAAACACAGCAGAAGCGCAGTGATGCACAGTCTGATGCTTCGTTTTCTCACACAACAGAATATGGAGACGAGAGACTCAAGTCCGCTTGAGTGTTTCATGTTTCTGCTTGGGTTGAAACAATAGCCAGGAGACGAGCCCTAGAGAGGGAGGATTCACACAGCTGCATGCTGAACGCATTCATCAAACACATGCATGCAGACGTGCAGAAACACACACACACACACACACACACACACACACCTCGGCCTGACCTCGGAGACTCTGTCCTGTACAAGGACGGGTCATCTGAGAGAGAAAACAACAGATAACACACAAGAGCTCTGGGTCTGATCCACAACCTAGTGACACCAAAACACACACTAGACCAAGCCAGGTTAGGAAACTAGAAAACCACTTTAGTCTAGTTTAAGCTGTTTTCTCAGCGGGAAGATTTTTAAGGCAAGACTTTTTTTTAATGCACTGGTCAATATTTGGGTTAATTGGCTTTTATGTAGTTTCAGACCAATGTAAAGAAAACATGCAAAAGTGTTTAAATAAGAATAAATAATAATGTTGAACCTAGCTTTATCCAATGTTCTGGTTTATCTTCTGAAATTGGCAATTTAGTGCATAATTAATAAGATAATGCATCATTTGTGTATTTAAACTTAGCATTTGAGAAAACCTACAAAACTTAGAATGCATTATTATATTTTTTACTAATCTTAAAATATACAATGAATTAAGGAAGTAAGGTGCTATTTAATACAGTATTTACATTTTTTGACCAGGATGATCTGAGGTGTCCTACCAGAAACATGCTATATACAGTATAGATATGATTATTTATTCATACTGAAAATTAAACTTTACAAGTTTTAAATGTTTTCTTCAATATTTGTGAGTGCTACAATAAAAAAAAATCAGCAGAAATAGGTCACAAATGTGCTGTATTAGTTTGATGGAGTTTATTGCACATTATTGAATTTTACATTGTACTGAATGCGTTTTAGAGTTAACAAATGTGCATAAAATTGATAGTTGGATAGTGGATAGTTGTAAGAGCCATTTAAGTTCATTGTATATTTATATAGATGTGAAATAAGTAATTGTACTTAAATAAATTATTATGTTTCATATAAATATTGAAAATGATGCTGATTTCATTTCCGGCAAGGATGATTAAAATTAGTTTCATGCAAGATTGGAGCGACGTGTTACATTTCCATTTTTGTTATTAAGCTTATGAGGAAATGACTGGACTTTTGAATGTTATTCGAGTTTAATACACGCTCACACGAGTAGAAGAAGCAATGGAAATCAGAAAATGTGGGGACTGCTACATGATGTCATGGCAGAAAATTACTTTTTTACATGTGTGTTTATGTTTTAAAAGCACTGCATCTTAGTGTAATGCAAATGTATTGATTTGAATAAAGAGTGAACTGCCGCTCTCATGAGGATCTGCTGTCTATGCAGTTCCCTATGTAGGCTGTAGACAGTGAAGCGGCTTTGGATCGGAGCCTATGTTTCTCTCCATGAGGCCAAACACACACAGAGTAAAATCTACACTCTCTCCAGGAACCGCTTCAGGTGATCTCTCTTACAAAGAACCGCGATGAAGCCTCACCTGTGAGCATGTTCATGTTTATACACTTTAAACCGTGCACGATCACTCCTCTCTGAAAGTCATGTCAGATGTTTCTCTTAAAAACATTTAGGGAAAAAATACTCAATTGAGACAAATGCTTAGATAGAATAAGAGTATATGAGAGAACGTCTTAAAGGGTTAGTTCACCCCGAAATGAAAAATCTGTCATTAATTACTCACCCTCATGTCGTTCCAAACCCGTGAGACCTTCCTTCATCTTCAGAACACAAATGAAGATGTTTTTGATGAAATCGGAGAGCTATCTGACCCTCCATAGACAGCAACACAACTGAAATGTTCCCAGGTCCAGAAACGTAGTAAATACATCAGTAAAACAGTCCATGTGACATCAATAGCTCAACTTCAGTTTTGTGACACTACGAGAATACTTTTTTGTGCAAAGAAAACTAAAATAACAAATGTAACGAATGTAAACAATGCTTATTACGCAGATTACGTTCATGCGCGCGCTTTCTATTATTATGATAAATAAATTAAGCCACATTTCACATTTATCATCACAATCAAAACAAAACAATATATTTACAATGTATGTAAATATAAATAATAATATATAATTTTATACACACACATATATATATATTTATTTTTACTGAAATATCTGATATGTTCCAAATTTTTAGTTAGTTAGTTAGTTAGTTAGCCAGCAAGTCAGTCAGACAGACAGACATGAATTAACGTTTACTATAATTTTAGGGTCAGGAAATGTTTTTATGAGAGGTGACATACACAATTACTGTGAAGAGAATAACTTCAAACGGAGATCTTTGACTCTCGATCGTGTCAAATCTGAAACATCACGGAGATCTCTTCTGAACCTCACATGAGATTCAGGAGAAACATCAGGAGACTTCAGCAAAAGTCTCCATTTATTCTCAGTGCTGTCTCAGCAGCACGAGCTCAGCTGACTCTGACAAAGGCACTGCTGCACAATGCATCACGGGAGCGTGTGGTCACAGCACAGATGACCCAGAATATTTTCTGCTGACATTCCTTGGAGACGAGGAAACTTGTGTGCAAGCTCAAACTGGGTTACATAACATCATCCTAATATAGTCATGCAGGTAAGGCTTCCGAATGACTTATAAACAGCACAGACCTGCTCATTTCTCAAAAACACTAAAATAACAATAAAGAAAAAAATCTCTGTCGAGATACTGGCCTGTTAGTGCTTATTCAGATGTGTCTGTGTGGTGTAAAGAGACACTTCTGTCAAGGAATCACATTAAAGGTCAAGTATGTTTGCTCTGTGTTCAAATAATTAGTATCCCAGTTTAATATGAAGATCTGTTTTCACTTCAAGAAAGAAAGAGAATGAAAAAAGCAGTCATTATTTTAGCACTTGCGTTGACACTACTGTTGCAAAACCAAATAAATCATATCTTTAAAACATGTCTTAACATCAAGCAGTTCAATCAAATGAAGATATTAACAGCCATGCATCTTGAAAACCAAGTCTGCTGATTTGCAAAAACTGGCCTAATATTGCCTTTTAGGATAGTGCGGAGATTAAAAATATTATTTTGCACTTGCGTTGTCACTACTGGTGCAAAAATTGTAAAATACATATAGTTCACCCCAAAATGAAACTTAGCCCATGATTTACTCACCCTCAAGACATCCTAGGTGTATATGACGTTCTTCTTTCAAATGAATACAATCAGAGTTATATTAAAAATGTCCTGACTCTTCCATATGTATATGCTGATTTCTGCTAATTAAGAAAAAAATACAAGATGGCAACTATAGTAGTCAACATTTTGAAGATCATTTTGGTTTTAGGACAACTTTGATTAAAGGTTTTGATCCACATCAAATGTTGACTAGTGTACTTATAAATACAAATACCTCCAAAAGCAAAAATGCTATGAAATGCATGTGTAACCATGCACCACAAAACCAGTCATAAGGGTCAATTTTTTACAAATTGAGATTTATGCATAGGGCAATATTTGGATACAACTATTTGAAAATCTGGAATCTGGGGGTGCAAAGAATATATATATTTATTGAGAAAATCGCCTTTGAAGTTGTGCAAATTAAGTTCTTAGCAATGCATATTACTAATAACAAAATAATAATATAATTGATATATTTACAGTAGAAAATGTACAAAATATCTTCATGGAACCTGATATTTACTTCATGATTTTTGGCATACCAATATACCTGTGTGACTTATGACTGGTTTGTCAGGGTCACAAATATTTGGCATACATACTGCATTGCTGCAAAAGTATGAGTAGCATATTACGATACCATACAACTGCTTGAGAGCGAGAAATCAAGATTAGATTATGTTAAAGAAACCAGCTAGGTAAAATTTGCATATAAAGTCAACGAATGTGTGAGCTGTGAGAACGCCGCGGTCAGAGGGAGGTGTGCAGATCTGCAGACTCGCACAAGTGCATTCAAACAGGCCAGCAGAACTGTTGAAAGAGCAATAAATGATTCAAGAGCAAGAGCTTTTAAAAACATCCAACAGCGCTGGAACTTAACTTAATCATTATTTAAGAGCTTGTGTACATGAGTGTGTTGCCACCATTTAGAGTCTCTGTGTGTGTGTGTGTGTGTGTGTGTGTGTGTGTGTGTGTGTGTGCTGAGAAAGAGAGATTGCCGTGTAATTGAATAGGACAGATACATGCACAGAAGAACAATTCCCCTCCTCCAATCCCATCAGCCCCGAGCATCATTACACACATGCCGTGTTCGGTAGGGAACGACGGCTGATGTAATTTCCATTCAGCGAGACGGGAAAAGGCACTCTTGATTCAAGATTTGTATTCGTCACATATGCAATTATACAGAATATAACCAGCAGTGAAATGTAAGTTGAGCGGAAGGCATCGGTGCAGGTCCGAAACTGCTTAATCATAGCTTTCATGGATTTTCTAGTGCTGTTGCATGCATTGCATTTCACCTTGGCATTGTTTATTTTAGAAAAGCGGATTCATTGAATGCTACGATTAACACAGCCTGAGAACATGCAAGGGCCTCATTTATAAAATGCATGTATGATCGGAATTAGTCCTAATTTTAACAAATCGGAACATGTAAAAACTGAAACAAAAATTAAAGCCATAAAAGAAATAAAATACAAATTTACTGGAAATCAAATAAAACAAACAAGAAATGATGTCAGCTAGTTGCCAAGGCAGCATTTCTCATTTAATATAGTTTAACTCTGTACTAAAATATACAAAACTTAAAATAAATAAAATACATGCATATAGATACATAAAAACAAAAACTACAAAAAAAGACAACACTGCACAATTACACAAAACTTAAATTAAAATTAAAATATAAAAAAATTGATTCATAATATTAATAAAAACTAGAATGGTCTCTCAATGACCTAAAATAACACTACAAATATGCACATATACACAACTGCTGTTCATTATTAACCACCGTTTTGTTGGTTTTTGTTTGTTTGTATCATGTACACATAATGATAATTACTGTACATTTCAGAGGAAATATTTTTAGACAGTTTTTTGTTTTAAATTACTGTTAATTTAATGTTTAAATGCTATTTCAAATGTAGAATAAGTACATATAAGTTCACATTTGTTTTGTAACGTGTTGCAAATTTATACATTATTTCTTCTGTAATTTTACAGTGACAGCTGAAATATTTTTTCTGCTTTCGTGTTAATTTTGGATAAAGTGTTATCAATTTAGCTGTGTGTTTTTGTCATTTTATTAGTTTATATTGTTTTTAAATAAGTCTATTTAGTTTTTATTAAAAGCATACATCCTTACTAAGTAGTAAAATAACATAAAATGCATATGATATTTGTAAAAAATAAATAATAATTATATATATGCAACAATTAAGTGCATCTATGTTAAAAATGGGGGCATTTGTGAACTGCTGACGTGAGTTGATTATACTGGAGTTGATGTAGACTGTAGACTCAGACTGAGGCCGATCCTGTGTTGTGTCAAGTGCAAACATTAATATATATATATATATATAGCAGTGGGACGGGAAAAGCCGCTGTTGAGCGCTGCTTTGAAGCGGTGAAACTGCAGCCTGGTGCTTAATCAAAGGTCTCATGCTGTTGGTTTATTTTCTAGTGCTGGTGAACACATTACAAAGATCATTAATTGCTTGGGCAGCCGCCCAACACTCACCGCAGAGACACGCAAACACTCAGGCCATCCCCATCCACTCACCGAGAACCAGAGAGACAGTTCGAGCGCTGCCATGGGCCTGGCCCAGGGGATCAACAGCTAGTCCTGCTCCTCACGTCACACGGCTGTGTTAATGCATTTACAACACATCAACATCTGATCAGCTCCTCAGTGCTATTTATACCTCATCAAGTGGATTTAAGACCGTTTTACTTTTGCATTGTGAGGCATTTCTAAATTAAACATCATATGCAGTGAAAAATGCTATTGTATGCTTGGTTTTATCAAGATTTGAAGGCATTATTCTCCTGAACTTCCTCGTTTACACAGTCATATCCTGACTAAATTGCATAACATGTCTGGATTTTGGCTTTGTTTTCCTATTGACACACTCTCTATGGTCCTCACAGAAGTGTATTTGCATTTCTCTGTAGATCCCGTCTTCTTGCACACCATGATTAGCTATTATGTGCAATGCCTGCCTGCTATTGTTCAAACGACTTTTAGTCATTACCTTTTCAGCAAATATGGAAAGCAAAGGCAAAACAGGGGCATTTTAGACAATTTAGAAATCCTGGCCAGGAAACGAGTGGGAAGATGACGACGCATGTTCACCTAAATTATTTGATTTTACTGTTGTAACCTTAATTATATTATTAAGTCAGCATTGAATTACAGTTATCATTCAATTCCCAGGAAATGCACGAACTTCTGATGTGCACCTTGACTGCACTGAAGTTGCTTTTGATAAAAACATCTGCCGAACAAAAACAGCAGCCTAAAACAAAGACTAAATAGATCCGACTGCTGGCCAAGCTGCTTCAGGAAGTGTTAAAACATTAAAAAAGAAACAATTATCATTTAGAAGAACATGCACTCAATAAATAATCACAACATAGGAACAGGAAGGTTTTTTTATATAAAGAAAACAGGGTTTACCTTGATTTCATGTTGATTTTCAATATGGATAGAAATGTATAAAAATACGAATTTAACAGCTTCATTTTAAAATGTTGTTAAAACTTTAAAGAAAGAAACATACGCTGTAGCATACTGTTTAAAACAGCTGTTGCATAACGCAGACGGTTTCACAAACACAGCATGCAGTAAACTGAAGTATGCACTGCGATACACAGTAGACTACAAACTATTTCCTAGTTCATCTCTAAAATTAACTTTACTGCTCTAAAATGAGTTTTATTATTAAAAAACAGTCATGCACTTTATGTCTCTTCAGTAAACATATGAATGACTGAAGCGTAAAACGTTTCTGATATTTCACCCCACATCATTTCTCTGCTTTTATGACAGCTGCTTTGAAATCGTGGAACAAGCGAGGGTTGCTTCACTAAAATGGACCCTTTTCTCCTCTTCTGGGTGGCAGCAAGCCGGGGAAGATAATTTGTTATTATTAGTGAAAGCAGAATTGTGTTTTTCATGTCACACCAAACACAGAATTGCCTTTGGGGCTGAAGCTGCAATAAAGATAAATTAGAAATAGATTGCAGAAACTGTTTCCATCCATAACAGTGACTTTGTTTTATTTCATTTCGTCGGAACACTCACTAGGTTACGTTCCCTCCTCCGCACTTTTGGGCTGGAGGTTCTTCCTCTCGGTACATTGTCTGGCTTGCTGCGTGAACCCTGTGGGCTTCAACAAGAGGCGCTCTGCAGAAACGCTGTGCTCTCGCAGGTACCGCTACACCAATTAAACCCGTGTGGCCCAGGACACGCACACTGCTGGAGGGTTTACCGTCCGGTCGGGGGACTCTGGCATCGCCACGTGCAACCAGGGTGCTCTCGGCCAATCGGACGGCGGCTCCAGGCGCAGGGGGTTCCTCTACAGTCACCTGACCGTGGTATAGGACGCAAGAGGACACTGGGAAGGACGTGCGTTTGCGCTCGTCTGGGGAATGGGATAAAAATACTGAGCTGACAAGCCAATTAATCAGCTTCCAGGGCACTGCGGTGTAGAGCATCCTCCAAAGGGCACCAGGACTCTGTCTCTTTAAGAAGAAACAGCTCTGATACTGATTGATTTTGCTTTTTGCAAATTAGGAAACATAGATTAAACATTAACTGCAGCTTAGTTCCCTACACGTGAATTTTAACTCTAGCAAGGGTCTACAGTGGGACATCTGAGCATGAGGCTGTGCATTAAAACATATTTGTCATCATCACACCATTTTTTGGCCACACCATCATTTGTATTTGTAGGTATTTTTGTGTGAATCGTGTTTTCTGCTGTACATACATTCCATATGTTCGGATAGACTCCCGTATGTACCATATTTTGACATCTAAAATGTAAAGCATTGATGCATGAACACCTTCAAAGACGAACAAATGTTTGAATATTCCATATACAGAAATATGGAAGCTTATTTGCACTATGAAATAAAATAGAAAAATGGCAATTGTGACGTTTTCTCTTAAAATTCAGACTTCTTTCTCGCACTTACGAGTTTAAATCTAACAATTCTTACATTTTTTCTCAGAATACGGTGTTATGATATTAATATTAACTCACATCTGTACGAAATAAACTCACAATTCTAAGACCAAGTCCAAATTGAGGGTTTATAACTCAATTCTGAGATATAAACTTGCAATTCTGTGTTTCTCGTAATTGCAATTCTTCTCACACAATTAAAACCCTTGTGATTACGAGTTTGCATCTCACAAATAACTCACAACTGTATTATATAAACTCACAATTCTGAGAAAAGTCCAAATTGAGGTGTTATAACTGAGATATAAACTTTCAATTCAGACTTTTTTCTTGCAACTTCACAATTAATCTTAATTAAAACAAGTTTGCATAGAAATATATGTGCACACAGAATAGCTATGAATATAGATGAGTGGATAGATGTTACTAGTACAGTGGCATTATGAAATATGCACTCGTCCTCCATTTCTGATGACTTGAGAGACTGAAGAAGACATGACAACCTCTCTGGTAAGTGAATATAATGAGCAGCGGATGCTTGCTGGTTTTTATGGTGCATTTCGTCTCTAGGAAGTGAATGTCTGAGTGCACTGAAGCGATTCTGACAACGGGACTCCCCTAGAATGAATCCCTCAGCAGTGCACTTACTGCAGAACACTCCAGCTGTAAGACACTCAGAACGTAATTCAACTGCAGTTAAGCTACCCTTTTGTAGAAGTAGTGAACTACACCACAGGCTATTGACAGAGCAAACAGAGCAGGATTTATAACAAAACAATGAGGATCACAATCAGAGAGATGCAATGAACAGTATTCAGCCAGAACCATTCACACCCAGGCCCTGTATACACTAGTGAATTTTCTGTTAAAACAGCATTTTAAAATGAAAACGGTCCATTTTCACTGTGTTCCAGAAACGATCTACAACAACACTACACAACCGAAAACACATGTCACATGACCATTCATGCTCACTGGGCATGTGCGTAAGTCTCAAAAGTTATGCAGAGCGTATGTGTGCAGCCACGCTTCGTTTTCTAAAGTCTCCCAGAGTTTACAAACTAAAGCAGGGTCTGCAGGATTTTCAAAAGACTTCTTTCCGAGGGACGAAAACACTGAGTATGTAAACGAGAGGCGTAACCGTAGCAAAAGTTACACATTTTTAAACGAAAACGACTAGTGTAAACACCTTAAAACTATAAAACAACATTTCTATAATGTCACAGTGTTGAACAGCAGCATTTGATTAATTTTGTAAAATAATTAAAAAAAATAGTAAAATTTGCCATCGGGCAACTATAGGCCAGTGTTTGCTGGGCTGTAAAACTGCTTATAACAACACAGATAATAATAATAATAATATATTCTATAATAACGGGATGCATAACACTAAATAAATTATTAGTGTTAATATTAATTGTAGTAAATTTACAATAAATATTTCCCTTTACTGGAAAATAAATAAATACATAAACATTTAGGTATATGTTATAAATATATTACAGTAAAACAATTAATATTTCCATTTGAATTAAAATAAATAAATTAACTAATGAATATATTATAGCAAAATAACATGATTCCCTCTCTATATTAAAATATATCTACATGAAACATTTATATAATATAATGAATATATTATTTTAGAGTAAAATATCTTATTTCCTCAACCAACAAATAAATACATAAACAAACAAACAAATAAATAAATATTATCATTGATATTTACCTTTACATGTATATAAATAAAACATTTCTACATATATAGTAAAACAATTAATATTTCCTAAATAAATAAAATAAACTATTGATATGAGAACAGCTACTGTTGAAGTACTGAAAAATGTGCATAACACTAGTAACGACATAGCAAACCTACCGAGTCATAATTTAATCTTGTCCAACTTCAAATGAACCAAGAACTGTTACAGAGTCACACTAAAGGTTTGTAAGGCACAAGTCAGAAGGCTTTATTCTCATATGCTTATTATCTCCTCAAAAGCACTTTAAATCTATTCAACAGCTATATCAGTGTCTGACTCCCTGGACACTCACTACTGACCCAGGACAGGCGGATTGAGACACACCCTTAGACTCCCATCCATCCATCCATCCATCCATCCATCCGCTCCGGTCCCTCCCTTCTTTATATTCTCAGCCGAGCGGCTCTTCTCTGTCAGAGTGCAGCTGATGTGGGAAATCTTAAGCACTGCTCAAGTACTGGCTCAAATCAATCACCTGTTTCACATTCAGGGGGAATTTTAAGAAGGGAGGGAAAAATCCAGCGCTGCCGCTTGAGTTTCCATCGCGGCGTCTCCCCGAACGAGCCCCTGAAATAAATGAAAGCAGTTCCACTCTGCTGACTGCTGGCGCCTCTATTCCCAGGCTTGATTTAGTGCCACTTTTTTCTTAATGGACTGTTTGTGAGACTGGCTTCAGAAGCGGAGCGGACCCGCACGATCCCACCAATCACCAAACGCAGCAACAGGAAAGGTTCTGCTGACCTCTGAGATGCTTCACGACGCCAGCTAAACACTGTTTGTTAGCGCTCACCGCAGGGGAACGTTATTAGCATGAAATGACATGTATGATTACTGCTCTTTTCTTTTAGCTCGCTGCTGCTGACCCTCTCTCAAAATAACAATTACTATGACTTCTACCAGAGCAGTGGTGTGGTGGAGTGGTTAAAGGGGTCATATGATGTTATTTTAAAGATCATTAATTTGAGAATTTGGTGTAACAGAATATGTTGACATGCTTTAATGTTCAAAAAACACATAATTTTTCAAATACTGTACATTATTGAAGGTCCTTTATGCCCCGCCTCTCTCAAATGCATTGTTTACTACAAAGCCCCTCCTTCCGACAAGCGCAGTCTGCTCTGATTGGCCAACTGACCCAGTGCATTGTGATTGGCCGAACACCGCAAGCAGTCATCGGAAATGTAACGCCCCTTTTCATAATCGTGAGCTTCAGCTTTTAAAATAAAAGTAAAGACAGTTAATAATGTCCTTAGTTTTTTTACCATAAGTTCAAGCCGGAAAGGGAACAGAGTCACGTGACAGACACAATGATGAAGCTCGTATGTGTTTGCACACGAGCCGCGGTTAAGAAAGCTGACTCCAGTGTGATGTGACCCTGTCTCTCTCTCTCTCTCTCTCTCTCTCTCACACACAAACACACACGACGTGAAAACTCTGCTTTTGAACAGTCAATAGCAAATACTTAAACTAATAACAAAACATACAGTGGCTGATTCAGAAGCGCCAGATTGAAATAGCTAAGTCAGAATTATCTTGTCTCCTAGCTTCATGAAACTGTCGTTTATAAAATGTGTTGCTGTTCTGTTGTAAGTAATCTTAATGGCTCCTAAATGCATCAACACTACTGCGGTTACTGAAACCATGCCTTCTTTCTTTGCATGAACATCTGGCGGCATTACTCAAATATTTCCACATCGTGAATGTAGACATGTGGGGGGTGTTTGAATGAGCCGTGTTTTAGGGGGCATGGACGAGTCTTAACTTTGATAAAGAATATCTCTTTGGGTTTGAGACTTTAGTCTTTGTAACTTCAGGGAGCTCATCTATGCACAAACAGCTTGTAACACCCCAAGAGAAAGAAAAACTAGAAATCGCATCATATAACCCCTTTAAATCTCAGGGCTCGGAAGTTGGTTGGTTTGATTCCTACAAGCAGAAAACGATCATTATTGCACCCGTGAACTCTAACGACAACTCTTTTTCAACTATTTTTATTTTTCCTTTTAGGAAGAACTACTGTGACAGATAAAGGTTGCTGTTTCTCCTATGATTCTTCAATTCTGAGAATATTTCAGATTAAAAAAATAAAACTTCTTCAAACATGTTTCATCTGTTAAAACATTCATCACAGGTCCTGGAATGAAGATCTGATCATGGCCTTGATCAACCTTCAAAAGGATTCTTGTAGAATCTGTGATGATGTGGACGGTTGATATTGTGTGTGATGGTAATGACATTTCCCACTTTTGGGGGAAAAGGATAGAAAAGCCTTGGACATGCACAACAGGGTGTCTAGCGGTGAATTAATGTTGAACTTATGAAGTCCATACTTAAATTGCAAATAAATCTGTGCTGTGGAAGAAAAAAATCTTATGGAACATAGTGTAGTGCTTGATTTATTTAGAGCTGCTGTGAAGTCAAAGTGAGATATGTTTTGAGGCCTAAAGAATAAGATGCACGGGTGACAAGGGGTCCGTGTAGGCCTAAACTGAGCTCAGAGGGGAACAACTAAGAGACCCAAAGGCACCGGTCCATGACCTAAAAGGTCATCTAGGCCCTAAATATGAGTGTCCGAGCTTTAGAAGTATGATGCAGTAGAATGTGTTTTTGACTTTCTTACCATGTGTGGAAAAGTACAGCTGTGAAGAGATGTAACCTTGAAGGCTAGGAAAGAGATATAAAGGTGGAGGAAACCCTCCCTTCTTTGTAGCACACTGCAGCACCTTGTGTTTCTGTCTGACCTTCTTGCAAGAATACAACTTATGAAAAGACTATTGAGTGGGTTTGTCTCTTACGTGGTGAGAGTCATTTTCATTCTCTGCCACAACAGTGCTTAAATGACCTTTTAAAAAACAAATCTGTACTTGCATACTAAAAAAAATTATAGTATAATAAAAAAAAATGCTTAAACCTGTTAACTGTGTGGGACACCTAAGTTTACTTCACTATTTTACAATTAAATCCTAATCTAATCATGACAAACTATAGATCATTGGAAAGGTCTAAGACTCCTAAATATTTGACCAGTTTTTTGTTAAAAAATGATTTAGGATAATTATTAGATTAATTTATGACAATGGTGCACCTGAAATATCTACATCATAACAGGAGTTCTGACCTTTGTCACAGACAGTCTTCTTAGTTGCCTTTTTCCCTATCACGCTTTAGAAATCAGAAGAAATTATATATCAATTGAAAACTTAAAATCTCTAAATTCATCCTTAGAAACCCATTTTAAAATCAGACATTGCATTACCATGGAGATGGTACATAAAAATCATTTTACAAAATGTTTTCGTTCATGAATTATACAAATGTAAGTTTGGATAGTGCTCTATAATGTCTATGTTCAAAACTGTGGGTGACAGTTAAGGGCTTTTAAACTGCATTAAAAATGCATCCTGCATTTAAATAGCACAAAGCCATACTTAAATTGACAAATAAAGAGCTTAAATTGCATCTAAAAAAAGTGCAAATCCACTATTAAATTACCTTTTAAAAGCACAAATCTGTACTTAAATTGTGAAAATACATATATTTTAAAATGTGCATAATTTTTTTTCAAAGAAAACAGAAAATACATGTTTAAACATGTTAAATTGCATTAAGCACAAATGTGTACTTAAGATTAATTGCATTTAAAAAGACAAAATATGTTAAATATATACTTAAATTATATACATTTTAAAATTAGTGCTTAAATTGTATTACGGAAAGAATTGTCCTTAAATAGCATGTTTTTAAAAATGCACAACCTTACTTAAACTGCAATAAATAAATAAATGAATGCAGTGCGTGTACTCCATTTTAAATCCTTACCTAAATTGCACAAAAAAAAAACATGTTTTTAAATTGCATGTTAAACAATAAATAAATAAAAAGATGTCAGAAAAGTTCCCCTAATTGCAGAACCAAAACCTATTTCTGTTCTAGTGTTTCTCTCGGCACGTGTGTTATTGCTTAACAGTTATTTGTGTCCTTTGGTAAATGCCATTAACACAACAAATGCTCTTTCTTGTAAGTCTCTTTGGCTGGAAAGGGGCTGCCAAAAACACAAACATAAATGTAAATAACAAAATTCAATTAGCATCTAGCTCGTGTGTGTACCGCGGTTCTCAGTGTTTATTCTGGTAAGCTGCTCCAGTCTGGGCAGCTGCCAGTACTGCTTAATTGCACAGGGATCGTTTTGAGTAATTAGGCAATCGGAATATCCACTAGTTTTAAATAAGGCAAAGAGCTAATCTCAGCCGGCAGCCAGCGCTCTGACAGAGGAGATGTAGGATCGCTAGAGTCCTGCGAGAGCCGCTTTAAAGGCCTGTCACGAGAACGGTTTGTCTTGAGTGAAGTGCATCTCACAGCCTCGTGTTATCAGCTGTCACATGATGACATCGGTTCAGTTGTGACACACATCCACCGCTTTATTCAAACATCTCACGCTCTGCAAACTTACACAGGTTAGTCTCCTCTGTGGATCGAATATTTCCAGATATGCATTCCTGAGGGACACGATGCCATCTTTCCATATGTCCGTCTACATACTCGAGAGATTCACTAAAATGAACTGCATCTGCTGATAATGTGTCTTTTAAAGGAAATCCAATTGAAACCAGGTGATAAATAGAGCAAAGTTAACACTGGCAGTCAAACAGTGATAGTGTGTTTGCACAGACAAGTTCTTCATTTAAATAATACTTATTCTTTTCCTCACAAAGTTTCTAAAACCCAGAATTAGAATCATTTCTTTTTTTTTTTTTTACAATGAAGCTTCTAATACCCAGAATCCGATACCATTTGTACCTGTTTTTAAAACCTGGAATCAGAATATAGATCACAACTTCCCTTCCCCCAACTCATCTGTGTTAGGATAGTTCAGATTAGCACGTGTGCGTTAAAATACTGCATGGATAACCGCGACTCACAAATGAAAGCCCTGTGCGCCGTGCTAACAGTGAAAACCTGCATGATGTAAATATAAGAGACACGTGACCTGAGCTCAGAGCAAACATTTGACACGCATGATAATAGCTAATTATGAACTATAGGGATTTATTTACCTGGAAAAGCTATTAGCCTCCCAAGACCTCCATTGCCATCATCACCGAATTAACTTCCCTGTACAGCTTGAGGGAGGAAGAGCGAGACGGAGAGAGAAAGATCCTGAGAAGAAAAGAGAAGCACATATAGACCAGTTTGGACCAACTTCGACTTGATGGAGAGTGTGTCATTTCTGCACCACTCGTGACACCAAACCAACAGTAATGTTTGTTTTATGACCTGACCTTGAAATAAATAAAACACTTTCACATATATTAAAAACAATAATAAAAATAAAAATATCTTTATAAAGTGAGATGCCTTAATATAAACAATTGAATAAATACATAAAATACCTATTTAATTCATTATGTGTGTGTGTGTGTGTGTGTGTGTGTGTGTGCGTGCACATATGAATAAAAACTTCAATATAAATAAAAACTGTATATGTAAAATTAAATAAAATATATTAGAAATATCAACAAACAAATGAAATACCTTCCATTTTTGGAGTTTGGGGTTAGTCCTTTTTCTCCGTCAAACAATGGAAGACAGAATGAGGGAAACCTGTTTGAAAACAATTAAATAATTTATAGAAATAATATATCCTTATGTGGGATCTGCTTTCCAGACAATTACTATGCGGCACTGTCACGTGACCTCATTACATTGTTTAATTATCATATGGGTAGAGGTCAAGTTTAATGCACTGCATTGTGGGATATCTAACTCAACTCAGTTTTTGAGTGAATCTTGCCAAAATTATCCACCAATGATGCTTTTTTCACTTAAAAACTGAGATCCGTGAACTCAAATCAATGAGGCCTATGATCAATCAGTTCAAAAAAAAATGCAAAACCTGTGCTAAAAAAAAGAAAGAAAAATAGTTATTTGGTGATGATACAGCATAATAAGAGATTCACAAGCAATTTTTAAAAGCCCGGTAATTTTGACTGGGAAAACCAAATTACTGAAATATTTTTTGCACAAGGGCTATATTTACATTTATTTCAGATTTCTGGGGTTTGTGTTTAGTTTAGGGTTGGACTACTTGTTTTGTCCAAACAATGCAAGACAGAAAGTTATTGTTATTATTGAAAATGAAATTACTTTTTGAAATTTCCACATAGGATGGCCATGACATTGACTGTCCCTTTAACTGGCACTTCAAGGTGGTCTCTAGCTGGTCTAGTTTGGGGTTTTCAGCACGATAAAGAGGGAGGAGGGGGAAACAAGTAAGCGAATGATCGAGATTTCAAGAGCGATAAAGAGATACAAGGAGATCAAGCGGGCGGACGCTGAGGGAACGGGCTCTTTGAGGCATGACTGCTCCAGGTAGCTGAAGGTGTCAACCGGGCTGAAGCAAGTCCAGACAGGGCCATTATCTCTGATCCAGTGCGTTCCCTCCTCGAGAGAAAGAGAGGGAGAATTTAACCCACCGCCGTGATTTCATTTCTCTACGTGACTGATTATTTCCCTGACTGAACAGTCCTGTCAAAAGTCCTTTGGTGCGAGCAGACATATTAAGAAGATCGATTTCCCCCGGACGCTCGAGGCGCCAGACCTCAGGACCACTTAACACCTGCGTGAGAGAGCGGACTGCGCTTTACCTGTAACCTTGATGTCAAGCTGGAAAAAAGACTATTTGGAAACAAGAGGCTTTGATTTAGATCCTTCAAGTGTGCTGCCTCCTCTGCTTTGTATGTACAACATGTACCAGAAGCAGCTTTTCCAAACATAGAAAGCATGAATTTAGCTTATGAATAACTAAAGAACATATCTATATTAATAATTGTGCTATGTTAAATGTGCTTTTAAAAGCAGGTATCAAGTTAACGTTACATAAACATAAATGCCAGTGCACTTTTAATATTTACAAATGGCATAAGTAAAAACAAGATTGTAAATGCAGTACGTTGTAAATCCTCTTATTTAGCAACTAATCCTGCCATTTTGGGAAGCTGCTAAAATAATAATTCACCCAAAAATGAAAAATGTTTAATTTACTTACCCTCAGGCCTCCTAAGATAAGGATGAGTTTGTTTCTTCATCAGATTTGGAGAAATGTAGCTTTGCATCGCTGTCTCAGCAGTGGATGCTCTGCAGTGAATGGGTGCCGTCAGAATGAGAGTCCAAACATCTGATAAAAACATCGCAATAATTGCTGTACTGGAGTGGTGTGGATTTTTTAATGTTTTGTCAGCTGTTTGGACTCTCATTCTGACGGCACCCATTCACTGCAAAGCATCCATTGCTGAGCAAGTATTGTGATGCTAATGCAATGTAATACTAAATTTCTGCAAATCTGAATTTAATGAATTCTTATTTCTCTAAATGTGCTCTGATGAAGAAACAAACTCATCTACATGGCCTGAGGGTGAGCACATGCTCAGAAAAATTTCATTTGAACTATTGATCAAATTAATTGTTTCTTTAAGAGTTTGTCAGTCTCTCTTTTGCAAATCCCAAATAAACACAAGCTTTATACCACTACACATCAAAATGGACACAAACTAGATTGTGGAGTCAACATTTATGACCAACACCAATTGCACGATCCTGTTTAAGTTGAATGTTTTTCATGCATTAAATATATGGACAGTCTTACAGTTCACAACCAATAAACGCTGTAAAGAACACTATATCCCACAATGCAATGCACTCGCCTTAAACATCAACTATGATTTTAAAACATAATTATTTGATTGGCCTGCCA
>CM050421.1:32263065-32280565 GCA_027564155.1 Gymnocypris eckloni scoliostomus
TACTTGAATTTCAGTTCATTTTTATTATGCAATTCTGCCTCTACTCACATTTGAATTGAATAAATGATTTAGAATGACAGGAAGAATTGAATGAAATGCAATTCCAAAAAATTCAACGCAACCTATAAACCTTTAATCTTTAATATTTTAATGCTTTTTCAAAACTTTAAAACAACGTTTTAAGTCAACATTCGGAGTTTGTTTTTATATTTCTTCAATATTCAATTCAGTTAAATTATGCTTCCTATATTCAAATTCAAGTTGCAACTCTGCATCCTTTTTCAAACTGAGGATTTTTTAATTGAATTTTAAAAGGCGTTCTTAATTCGGTATGCTAATGCAAGGACTGAGTGGGCGGGGTGCCAGCGGGAAGGATCCGCCTCCAGCAGGTAGTTGGGTAGCAGCGGTGCTCATTGGCTCTTCCTTAGGGCATAAACAAACACACACTCACACACACACACACACACACACACACACACACACACACACACACACACACACACTATGCAGACTTCTCCTGTAGGCCCAGGGCTTCCTCGCAGGGGTGACAAGCGCTGACTGAGAACTCTGTAATTGGAATGACCCTGAACTCACACACTCTCTCACACACACACTCCTCGTCTCCTACTTTAGATAGATTGTCAAACTCCCAAACTCCCGCTGCTCATTTGCTGATGTGCATGACCGTGTCCAAGAGGCAGCCGCACTTGAGATGCAACCAAATTGATGGAGCTTCAGTAAATGCATGTGTGTGGGCTCTTACACGAGGAGGGGACGTAAAGTGATTTGTGATATGACACGCTCTGCTCGAGTAAGAGGGAATGGAGTATGTTTCTCGGGTCTTTGGGAATCATTCCGCACCTGTTACAGAAGCCCGACACGCGCTAGTTCAGCACTTTTTATACAAGAGTGAAATCTAATGAAATCTGACAGGTTAGACCACCACACACTCAATTTTTTGCAAGTCAGTCAGAGTCGAATCTCAAGCCTTCGCCTGCGTGTTTTGATGGAAAAGTCTTGACTCAGACCTTACTAAAAAATTGTTGAATAAACCATATCTTCTTAAAATGTATTAGCTTTACTAAAACATATGCACAACACAAAATAGCCAAGAATCAAGAAGCCAAATTATATTTACTACAGGGTTTCCCAAACTGGGGTTTGTATGTTGATGAAAAGCTTACATTTTAATTGATTAAATGTAAAATTTAAATAAATTATTTTAAAATAAAGAATATTAAATATTTGATTTGTTTACCTGCATGACACGTGACAATTAAACACCATCAGGGAAACATAAACATGCAAACGAGTTGTTAAATTATTGAAATATTAACTTAAAATCTCAAGGGAGCTTCAAGAATGTATTTTAGTTTAAAGGGTTCAGCTGACAAAAAAAGTTTGGGAATCCCAGGTTTAGTAAATGTGACTTTATACGTTATTTCTGACTATAAATTGAGTCATATTTCAAGCCATTGTAAAGCACTGATAAAACTGCACAGCTCACCTGTGGTCAAATCATCAATAAATAAAATGTACATCAATTTTCTGAATGCAACAAACAATACAGGTTAGAAAAAGATTACAAACAGCTCACTATTTAGTTTTTTTAGAATTTATCTGAGCAATTGAATTCAATAATATAATCTGTTCAATATATACAAAATATTTTGATATTTGACCAACAGGGAATTGCCTAAAATCTTGTAGGCTACAAAATTGTAACTAGGCTATACAGCCTCACTTCTTGTTTGCAATTGGTTTTGGGGGGTGTCCAAGTATTCTCAAGACTATTTAATGTAAATTTCTTCAAGAAGTAATGAAATTCTGAATAAATGCCTGTTCACACCAAAAATAGATAACGAGCTGTATTAGAGTCCATGAACAGACAAGGGCCTTTTGTCAGGTCAGACAGAATCTTGAATTTAATGCGGATGGCCTTTTTTTGTGTCCCACAAAATAAACAAATTCCAAACAGGTTTTGGAATGACATGAGGATGAGTAAATGTCATTTTTGGGTAAAATATAGCTTTAAAATGTATTTAATAGCGGCCCCAATGTGACGCCATTTTATGACAACAGTTTGTGAAAATGTAGCCTACACGAAACAAAACGAGAACAACCAATCAAAGCATATCTTACATTTAATATCTGGAGCAAGAGATTCGACCTGCTCAAGAAACCAAACAATGAATACAATCCCCCTTTACATGTAGCAGTTTTAAATGAGCAAACCCAAATCAACATGGACGAGTAACACTCGTCGCTCTATAGGCTACGTCACACCTGGTTTTCATTACCAACACATCTGAGGTACAGATGCTGATGTTAGCGAGACATCTGTCATTCTAGTTGTTCTTCCCCCTCGTTTCAGCGTGTTTTTAGACGTTGTCAGAATCCTGCTGGTGAGGTTTTGGTTACAGACCACCTATTCCATCTGCCTCTCACCTCGCTGTCAGATTCGGCGACGCTTCCCTCCCAATCAAGTCGCTATTTCCAAGCTTCATCTTTATTCTGAGGAAAAGCATCTGTTGATGGATTTTTGGTTAGCGGCGCTTGTAAACGCATACTTTTTCCCCTTCACTGTGTTGCATTTAATTAGGAATTCCACTTCTGCTTGTGTTTTCGAGGAGCTCTTCAAACGCCACGCGCTGGGCCGTCGAACAGATATAATTTTACATTTAAATTGAATCTTCTGTTTGAGTAATTGGGCCAATCCCACATCGTTATTTCCCTTGAAACTGCCGCGCACAGAAGCACCGACTCAGTTTATCTGGAGGTTTGTATACGTGTTATTATTTTATCATGCGGAGCGTAATAATTCTCTCTCTTTGTTTGAGATGGCAGTCGTCCATCCGCAGTGCCGGAGGTGATGGAGCTGTCACAGCTCCTGTACTCACTCGTCACCGGTCATGTCTCTGCTTTAGAGCTGAAGAAAGGAGGAAAAGCAAGGGATGGAAATGAATTCTCTCCACCCTGCTGGTGACATGTCAGGGACTGCAGCCGGTTAGCTCGACAACGAGGGCCTCTTATCACCTGCTAATTGAAATCCAATGAGGTGTGAAAGAAGCCTTTAAAAAAAATTCACAATCAACAGGACCATCCTGCACAGCCACAACCAGAGAAAGTAATTTCATTTTGACGTCTCTCCCTCTTGTTAAAGATCCATCGTTGCCAATTATGGCGTGAGATTGGGTTTCACGGCGCGCCTCGGTCTGCAGCAGCAAGTCAACCCTGAATCGCTGTTACACGGACAGAATTGATGCTAAGAGCCGAGACCCTCACTAATAAGGGCTCTTGCTATTCAAACGAACACGCTACACATGCATGCTTTGGGTTTGAATGGGGACAGGATATATAGAAGAAGACCCGAGTTTGAATCCGGCCTGTGAAGGAAAAGAAACGTTGTTAGTTTAATGGCTTTGATGCGTGCTTTTTCCAGTTGATATTGAAACCGAAATCCAAAGCAAATGTTTCAAATATCTCGAAAATGTAAGATTTATGCTTATACCAATGCTTTTGAGAGGACTAGCAATGCCAATGTACATTGTTTGGGGTCAGTAGTAAAAATAATAATAGTACTTTTCTTCAGCAAGGATGCATTAAATTGATCAAAATGGACCGTAAAAACATTTATGTTGCAGAAGATTTCTATTCATCGAATAATCCTGAAAATAAAATGTGTCACAGTTTCCACAAAACAATATGTAGCAGAACAACTGTTTTCAAAAAGATAATAATCAGAAATGTCTCTTGAGCAGCAAATCAGTATATTATAATGATTTCTGAAGATCATGTGACACTGAAGACTGGAGTAATAAAACTGAAAATACAGCATTACATCATAGAAATAAATTACATTTTAACATATGTTCACATAGAACATGTTATTTGAAACTGTTATAATATTTCACACTATTATGTTTTTACTGTATTTTTGATCAAATAAACGCAGCCTTGGTAAGCAGAAGATACCTTTTTTAAGGAATTTTACCAACCACAACCTCTTTAATGGTGTAGTGCGCATTAGAATAACTTACAGAATGCAAGAATTAATAAATTACAAAACATGCAACATATTTGAATGCTTCTATTATAATAAATGCAACTGTGAAAGGTGCAAAATGAATCTCTTATTTATCTAATTTCTTATGGTTCGAATGCTACAATGAACTAAAAACGAAAAAGGTGTTCTTTATAAATGTTCTTCACACTAAAGGAATAGATGGTTATTTTAGGAACTGTTCACTGAACGGTTCTTTTGGGAATCAAAAATGGTTCTTCAATATATGGCATTCCTGTGAAAACCCCCTTTTGAATGTACAGCACGTGAAGTGTTGGTTTCTCATGTTAGAAAAAGACAGATTTACAGTGCTACAGCTAATTATCAAGACAAATCTTAAAGTTACATACAACCAAGTATGGTGACCCATACTCTGAATTTAACACATCCAAAGAGCGCGCACACACACACACACACGCACGCACGCACGCACGCACGCACGCACGCACGCACGCACACACACACACACACACCCGGAGCAGTGGGCAGCAATTTATGCTGTGGCACCGGGGAGCAGTTGTGGGTTCGGTGCTTTGCTCAAGGGCACTTCAGTCGTGGTATTGAAGGTGGAGAGAGCGCTGTACATTCACTCCCTCCACCTACAATCCCTGCTTGACCGAGACTCGAACCCACAACCTTTTGATTACAAGCCCGACTCTAACCATTAGGCCACGACTTCCCCAAATGGTTGTACGATGACTGTGTGGGTAGGGTTTGTAAAATCGTGACGTCTGTTTACCGTACCTAGACATATGCACACAGCGTGCATGTTGTTCTTACACATCTCTGTATCTATTTAAGGGTTGTATAAATCAGGTGGATTGGGCACTGTGCGCGTTGAACATGTGTCTGTCTGTCACAACTGATGTAGGAGAATCTGTTGTGCGATCCGCCTGTGTGAAAACCCTCGCTCTCGTCCTCGGTTCGAATCTGAATGTCGTTCCTGTTGCCTGGTCGTCCCATACGCTTACTGACATGTTTGTTGACATGAAATATTCAGCAGTGGCATCGAGCCGACGGTGACACGTGGATGCTCTCCGGAGACTGTTATGACACCTCGCAGCGTGTGTGTGGAACATTGATTGGGATGTTGGCTGCAAAGAGCAGGTTTCAGGTATAAGAACAGGCGCGGGCGGATGAACGGGGTTTTACACTGAAGTGGCTGAAGACAGTGACTCAACAATTCAGGGATATTTCATTCATTCCAGAGAAAGAGGCAGCAGGGGGTTTATGCCATAAAAAACTAGTCTAAAACCAATGATTTCTGAAGATCATGTGACACTGAGACTGGTGTAATGATTCTGAAACCTCAGATTTGATCACAGGAATAAATTACATTCTACAATAAATTACAATAAAAAAACAGTATTTTGAAACTGTAATAATATTTCACAATTTTAATGTATTTTTGATCAAATGAACGCAGCCTTGGTGAGCAGAAGATACTTTTTTAAAGACTCTTTCTGACCCCAAACTCTTGAATGTTGGTGCACAGTAAAATAACAGCAATAAAACAGCAATATCAAATGTGAAAAATGAAAGTTACCTTTGGGATGCATTGACATGCTCTTGCCTCTACGTCCTAATCAAAAAGCCTCTTTAAAGTGTGCCAGTAGTGTAAAACTGAAAGTCAAATAAAAGCAAAACTGGTTGTGAATACTATTTAATGCAAAAGAGAGACTCTCAGAAATCTCAGTTTGGGTCAGTTTGAAAACAAACTTCGATTCAGCAAGGATGCATTAAATTAATCAAAAATGACCATAAACACATTTATAATGTCTCAAAATATTTCTATTCCAAATAAACTCTGTTCTGTTGAACTCTGTTGAAAAACAGAAAATACAAATATCATGGTTTCCACAAAAATATTCAGCAGCAAAACTGTTTTTAACATTGATGATAATCATAAATGTTTCTTAAGCAGCAAATTATAATGATCTCTGAAGGATCAATTGACACTGAAGACTGGAGCAATGATGCTGAAAATACAGCTTTGATCACAGTAAAAAAATCATTTTAACATATCAATTAATTTTACTTTTTGTCATTGTACATGGTACAACAAAATTGTCTGGTGAGTCTCGGTTTCAAACTAAACAAAAAAAAGAGCAACTTAAATAAACTAACAATAAATAACAAACAACAGTTACAACAAAATAAAGAGCAGATTACGTCTACAGAGATCAAATGATCTGAGATGACCGAACACCTGAGAAGAGATGATGCCAAGCCCCTCGGAGGAAGCCAACCCTCACACACTATACAGAATTAATCACATTGTGCCACAAGTTAAATATATTAAGTTTCTACAATAAATAAATCTATTGTAGAGACCTAATTTCCTGGAAAGCTTGTATCGTAAAAAGCACTATACAACTAATCTTGAATCTTGAATTGAATGTCATTAGCTCGAGGGTGTGAGTGTAAAGGGTGTAATAGAGGTCACAGCTCTTGGAGAGAAGCTGTTTCTCAGTCTGTGTGTGTGCTTTATGCCCTGAGGGCAGGGGGTCAAACAGTCCATGACCCGGGTGGGTGGGATCTGCAGCGATGTTCCTGGCCTTCTTCTGGAGGCGTTCTGCACAAACCGAGTCCAGATCTGGAAGTGGATCCCCAACAATCCTCTTTGCAGTCTTAACCAAGTCCTTCCTGTCCTGTGCTGTGCGGCTGGAATACCACACAGTTACACAATAGCATAGGATGTTTTCTATGGCACTCCCATAGAAATGTATTAGCAGCCCAGAGGAGAGTCCAGCCTGTTTCATGAAAAGTCTTTGTTGAGCTTTCTTCACCAGGTGGGAGGTGGCATATCTTAAAATAGAAAACAGCTATTTGGAATTGTAAAAAATATTTCACAATATTACTGTTTTTACTGTATTTTTGATCAAATAAATGCAGCCTCTGTGAGCAGAAGCGTGTTTCTCCTCATGTTTCACACCGTCTTATCAAGTCAGTGATCTCAATACAAACTCAAACATTTGTCATTAAATTCTCCCAAGGTCAAGTGACCTGAGCTGCTCTCCGCTGTATGAAGCATAACCTCTGAGCAATAAGCCTTTCCTGTGTGTGTGTGTGTGTGTGTGTGTGTGTGTGTGTGTGTGTGTGCGTGTGTGTGTGTGTGTGTGTGTGTGCGCGTGTGTGTGTGATGTGTGTGTGTGTGTGTTGTGTGTGTGTGTGTGTGTGTGTGTGTCTGTGTGTGTGTGTGCGTGTGCGTGTGTGTGTGTGCTGTGTGTGTGATCCTGTGTGTGTGTGTGTGTGTGTGTGTGATCTCTGTAGAGTGTGTGTGTGTGTGCGTGTGTGTGTGTGTGTGTGTGTGTGATCTCTGTAGAGTGTGTGTGTGTGTGTGTGTGCTGTGTGTGTGTGTGTGTGTGTGTGTGTGTGTGTCTGTGTGTGCGTGTGTGTGTGTGTGTGTGTGTGTGTGTGATCTCTGTAGAGTGTGTGTGTGTGTGTGATCTCTGTAGAGTGTGTGTGTGTGTGTGTGTGTCTGTAGAGTGTGTGTGTGTGTGTGTGTGTGTGTGTGTGTGCGTGTGTGTGTGTGTCTGTGTGTGTCTGTGTGTATCTCTGTAGAGCGGGATGAGTACAGAGGATTGATCTGATTGCGGTGTAGCTGGTGGTTTGTGATGATAAAGCCAATAAAGTGGTCTCTATTTGAAGGATTTTGAGGATTTAATTGAATAAAAATGATTCAACTTTAAAATATTAGTTTATCAAATAAAGTATAACATATAAAGCAGTAATTATTAATGAAAGTACAATTATTATTATTAATTGAATAATAAAACAATTATAATAATTAAATTAAATTAATATAATATGCATATTTTCTGCAGAATTTGACTGACAATTTGACTGATAATACAAAAAATAACAGAATTCATCAAACACATTGATAATGCTTACAGAGGGTTTTGCTGTTCTTTTCCCTCCAAAATGATGTCACTTCCTGGAAAGTGATGATGTCAAGGAACTGCCATTTGTTAGTTGGTTTTACAAAATCCCTAAAGGATGGGTAAAATACAAACTGATCACAAATTAACACAATATTTACATGATTAGTTGATTAGATTAATGATTAGATCAAACAGATTGATCAAAACACCTAGAATGAATGAATTAATGAGCATATATATATATATATAGGATGGGTATAAATCTGAATATGTTTTTAATATCCACTAAAGTTGTGCAATGATTTAAAATTCACCATGTTCACTTCAATGTGATAATGTAATAATAAAAAACTTAATATAATTCTCATCTTTAAAAATCTGAAATAACATTTAATATAAAAATATGAATATATTATATAAAACCATATGACTTGTCTGATAGAGAGAGGTTTGGTGTTGTAGCTGCTGGAGTCTCCTCACACTCCTCCATCTGTTTCTCTGCTGTATCGTGAACTGAAGGGCCACACAGGAGGACCACGCAACACTGCAGACATCTGCCTGCAGCCGCATTCATACACGAGCTCAAGACCAAACGCTGCTTTCCTCGAGGGTCGATGATTTACAGCAGCATCCCTGCTCAAAACAAGAAAACAGCCTAAACCAGCCTAGAGCAGCCAGCAGGTGTTACTAGCCTGGACAAGATGCTGGTCTTTGATGATGGTGTAAGACTGGGGAACCAGGTAAACCAGATTAAACCAGCTAAGACCAGCTAATTATATCACCTAAATTGAGAAATGTGTATTTTTATATCAGGAATTATACATTATTAAAATGTATCAATGAATTAAATAATAATACACTGAACAAAATTATAACCGCAACACTATTGTTTTTGCCCCCATTTTTCATGAGCTGAACTCAAAGATCGAAGACTTTTTCTATGTACACAAAATCCCTATTTCTCTCAAATATTGTTCACAAATCTGGAGACGGCTTATGATAGAGAAATGAAGATTCAATTCACAGGCAACAGCTCTGATGGACATTCCTGCAGTCAGCATGCCAATTACACCCTCCCTCAAAACTTGTGACATCTGTGGCATTGTGCTGTGTGATAAAACTGCACATTTTAGAGAGGACTTTTATTGTGTCCAGTCTAAGTCACACCTGTGTAATAATCATTCTGTCTAATCATCATCTTGATATGCCACACCTGTGAGGTGGATGATTAGCTCGTTCACTAACACAGATTTAGACAGATTTGTGAACAATATTTGAGAGAAATGTGTCTTTTGTGTACATAGATAAAGTCTTCGATCTTTGAGTTCAGCTCATGAAAAATGGGGGCAAAAACAACAGTGTTGCGTTTATAATTTTGGTCAGTGTAAATAATATGATAATACTTTAGTTTTGTTTGCACAGGTAGTTTTTCCAGATAGCTTTGCAGGGAGCTCTCTTGAAGTATCTCGGAGACACAGTTCTTCTGGATTGAGTCTGTCTCTGTTTCTTCATGTCATTCAGACAGACTGATGATGATCAGATCAGATCTCTGTGTGGAGCGCTGGCTGCTGTCAGACACAAATATCACTGCATTATTACGATTAATGGTTTGGAAATGTAAACTGATATTTCCTTCTGACAAACTAGAGCAAAAGATAGAAATAACTGACATATTTTTTAGCTGGTGAAAATATTAGCATTCTAGTATATATATATATATATATATATGTGTGTGTGTGTGTGTGTGTGTGTGTGTGTGTGTGTGTGTGTGTGTGTGTGTGTGTGTGTGTGTCTCTATCTATCCATCTATCTATCCATCCATCCATCCATCCATCCATCCATCCATCCATCCATCCATCCATCCATCCATCCATCCATCCATCCATCCATCCATCCATCCATCCATCCATCCATCCATCCATCCATCCATCCATCTATCTATCTATCTATCCATCCATCCATCCATCCATCTATCCATCTATCTATCTATCCTGTATGTATACTATTGTCTTATGATGGTTTTAAGAGTGGAAACCAGATTATCTAAACAACATTATATATTTCATAAAATATATTAATGCTAAATACAATAATATACATAAATATTCAATTAATAGGTTTTATATGTTTTGCTAAATGTTTTAAATCTGTAAATAATGTACTTAAAATTACTTTTGTATTTTGATGGTTTAAAAGAGGTTTCAGGTGACAGGAAACCAGCTAAACCAGATTAAACCATCTAAGACCAGACCAGTTTAATTGAGAAAACAATGTATCCATACATATCAGGAATCAGCATTATAACAAAGCTATAGTTACTACGTATTTATATTCTGTAGAATTTGTTGAAATCTCTATTGTGAATCTGTTAAATAAATATGTAAAGAATTTGAACAGACAAAAAAAAAGAAATTAAATCAGTATAAATGATTTACACAATGGACTTTTATGGTCTTATGATGGTTTAAGAGTGCACCGGGAAAACTCGCTAAACCAGATTAAACCATCTAAAACCAGCAAACCAGACCAGCTTAATTGAGAAAAAAATGACATACATATCAGGAATTAAACAAAATGTGTGTACTGAAATGAAGAAATACTAATAATACAAATGTATTTATATTCTCTAGATTTTTTTTAAACTATATCTTGAATTTGTTAAATATTTGAAGAATGCTAACTGTCAACAGACACCTAAATTAATCTGTATTAATAAATGATCTGTATTAATAATCTGATAATAAATCTGTATGAATTATTTACACATGAGGTTTGGGAAACCAGCTAAACCAGATAAAACCAGCTAAGACCAGCTAACCACACCACCTGACATGGATTCCTATATATTAGGGAGGATTATAATACTTCAAAATGAACAATGTTTGTCACAAAACGAACTAGGGTTCAGTACATTCTCCTCCTGCCAATTCACTGTTCAACTCGTGAATCAAACAGAGTCCGTTCATACATTCTGACTCTTCTGTTCATCTTTAAAAGCCCGTGTTGCTCACACCAATGCTGTTTAATACGACGGTTTTCCAGGCCGGAGCTGGAGTGAGAGAGAGCGAGCCAGGTCTCGATGTGTGACAGCTCATCAAACCGCTCTGGCCTTCAGGGTTTGTGGGTAAAACCTGTCACACACTCACAGTCGCACGGAAAACTGAATTTAAACTACGGCCTGTCGGCTGGAATCACATTTCCAATCCGCTCAAATGAATTGTCATTCTCAGCATTACAGTGTAAAGCTTGGCCTGTGGTGAGACTCATAAATCGTGGTCCGTTCCTCTGTCTTCAGTCGAGGAAGAAACGCTGCACTTGCGCTTTAAATATCTGCCTCCATCGATCCGCCAGTTTAGACTTGAGCTTTTTCTGACTAAGACGTCTATGGTGTGGAACGGACCGACTAATGCAACCTTTATTTCAAATGTTATGTTTTGGTGGAAAGCAATCTTGAATTAATTATGAAATGCTTGGTTTGTTATTGCCTCCAAAACACAATCACATCAGTTATGGCTTCCTGAGCACTGAGATGTTTGATGAGGTTTCCTCGAGGTTCATTCGATTTTCATTCGCCACAAGCTCCTGAACATCTCCTACAGGCCTTAAACACATAAACAGAGAAGATTTTACCTTGAGTGATAACAATTCATGTATTTGACAAAACAGATGCACACTAGTCAACATTTGAAGTGGATCAAAACCTTTCATCAAAGTTGTCCTAAAACCAAAATGTGTTCTCGTCTTAGGACAGCTTTGATTTTATGGTATATCAAGATATTGTTATTTGGCTGAAAATATTACATAGCCATATACAAATGTCTATTTTTGGAAAAGTCCAGTGAAGTAAAATAATACAATTTTATATAAAATACAATAATGCCTAATAAAAGAAGATTTCCAGCATCCAGCGAAGCAAACTGACGTGGTTAAAACAAAATTAAAATAGATAAAATGCTCAAATTAAAAATAAAATACAATTAATAATTATAAAAGAATGATGGCATCTTATAAAACATTTCCCACCTCCAGTGAAGCAAACTAAATATACTTAAAACAATATAAAATAAATATGATATATCATTATTTTGCTACAAATATAACCCTATAGAAATATTTTTTGTTGTTGTTTAGTACTTTAGTATAGAAAATCGAAGGTTAGAATTAAATGAAATTAATTTTATTTTTGGATAGTCCAGTATTTCAGTGTAGCAAATCAAAATGAGGTTAAAATAATACAATTAAAAAACTAAAATATATAATAAAGTAAAAAGCAAATGAATGAATTAGTGCCTAATGGTGCCCTATTAGAGCAGTTTAACATAAATACATAAATGAACCAATATAAAGAGTAGAAACTGTATTCAGTGCTAACATGTATTTTCATGCGCTGACTTTGAAAAGCAAAGTCTCCTGATGAGGAACATCTCATTCATTTGCAGTCACAGAAAAACATGTATAACTCATTTGTATTTCCAAAAGTTTCAGTTTGCTCTACATTTAATCCCGGAGAAAGTATTGAGATATTAAAGAGATCTGATTTGTGAATGTTCTTCCCTGTAACGGTATGATAGCTCCTGCTCTTTCTTCTGGTGCTGCGTTTGAACCTGTGCATGTGTCTCTTGAGCCGGGGCTCGTCTGATAAAGCCAGCCTTTGATTCTGGAGTAACACCTGTTTGATCCGAGATCCTCTCCTCCTCTCCTCCAGACGACGGTGCACTCGTCCCGGACAGGACCTTATCAAAGCCCCATCGCTGCTCCATGCCTTAAAAGAGAAGATTTGTTTTTGAGATAATACAACAAAGGTTCGTTTTATCAAAATACAATCACCGTAATGGTATCATGATGGGGGTATTTCGCTTCAAATATTACACAAACATATAGAAATGCCTGTTTTGGATATTCCAGTGGTCTAATGAAGTAAAGTGAAGTGAGAATATATACATTTATAAATAATAATAATAATTATAGAAAAAACTATTTTGGGGATATTCCTGTAGTGTAGTGAAGTAACGTGAGGATGGATAGATAGATTATTATTAGTAGTGTTATTATTATTATTATAGAAAATACTATTTTTGGATATTCAGGAAGGGAGGGAGGGATTGATGGATGGATGGTTTTTGCGATAACAATATATTAGTTTTCTAAAATATTCAGTTTCACCAAAATCATAGTAACACTATATATTAATATATAAACATTATTGACCATATAGAAATGTATATGTTTGGATAGTCAAGTGAAGTTACAGTGAAATAAAATAAAGTCCTCACATAAAGATCTTTGTTTGATCAGCTTTGGTAACAGTTTTAATGTTCGAGCTCTACACTTCACAGGAATCAGTCCATGAATGGCTTTCTTATAGTCTCTGCATTAAACTGGTATGCAAGGTAGTATTTTACCTTAAAAAACACATCAAGGTTTTATAAAAGAGTTAGTGGCGTTGTGAACCACGGGTTCATCGTTCCCATCAGGAGGAGAGAGACACGGCCCGTCCTTCCCAGACGCTCGCTGACAACCGGATGCGTAGTGTGCATTAAACCAGCGCGTGCAGCTTCAGAGCACAGGAGTGCACGGCGCATGCAGAAGCGCGAGCGGCCTGACAGTGACGGATCAAGCAGCATATTCAAACACACCGGTGACGCTGACAGACGGTGGAGGAGGACCGCGCGCGCCTCTGTCGGACGCTCCCAGCGGTGACCCGTCCGTCTGCCGCTGGAAACACAGCGTGACAGAGAGGCCATCAAAGCCTGACCGCTTCAGCATTCAGACGGATCTGAGCCTGAAAAACACAGCAGCACTGGTGATCTCATGCATGCAATCTCTACCTGCATACACAGTGTACATGTATGCACGTTTGAGTAGACACTGAAACACGCGGTATTAGGGTATTGGCAGCAGCATACATAAGGGTGTCAATAAGGCCAGAAATGCATACATGAGTAAATGCAAACGACTGCACAATTACACACTGTGTTTTCAGTAATGCAAGAGCACGTCATGCATGTTCAACAGGGGTACGCACACTTTGAATGCGCTTCATACTTGCAAAAAAAAGTATGTTTCTAGACTAGATATACCATCTTAAATTCTTCACCAAGGCTGCTTGCTGGATATATAATCATTGCACCTGTGATATAAACGTAGCTCTGCGACTGTTCACGGTTAAATTAGTTGAACGTGAGGCGAGGAGGGTCACCGTCACAGCAGCGTACCGTGAACATTCAGCCCGAGGCCAGTCAGCCGTCGCCCCTCGAGACCACCATCGCAGCACCGTTCCTCATTTCCCAGAACGTATATTCCCTGCTCCCGGATAGCAGGGGACGCGTGAGGACGCCTGAATGTTGGACGGGATTCCAGCCACCTCGATTATCACCGACAGCATCAGCTTCACTCTGTGTGTAGGAGTCGACTGCCATCCACACTTTTGGACTGAGAGAGGAACACAAACAAAGTTAGTCTCCACAAGCGCGATGTGTCAGGTTCTTTGCTTGGGCAAAAATATTTTGTATAGGCTTTATGGACAGATAAGTTGAGAGTGACTCTTGAAGGACCAGCAGCACAGCCACTGTTTGAAGAATTTAAGGAGCTCATTTTTAATCAATCCTGCAAAATAAACTTTTCAGGATAGGAGATTAACTAAAATGAGCTCCCAAAACTTACTGCCAAGTCTGGAAGATAAATTCTTCAAACAGTGGCACAAGAGGATGTGATGCTGGTCCTTCAAGAGTCACTCACAACTTATCTGTCCATAAAGCCTATACAAATCCGTCTTCATGTATTTCACAACACTTCAGCATGTTATTCTTATTAAGTGAGGGCCATGTTTTAGTCAAGCAAAGTCTCTGAGAACCTGACACATTGCACTTGTGGAGACTCCAGGAAGGTTGCTGGAAAATGATGGCGCTGGAGACTAAATGTTCCTGATGGTTTCTCACCTAACTCATAATTCTTAATTATTTTGCAGTTAACCTGTTTATTCTGACCGTGCTGACCCAATGAGCATTTCACTGCCCAGTGGTCATGCCTTAACTTAGCTAATTATATTATTGCATTAGTATTGCATCCTTCTCATGGGCATGTAATAATTTTTTTACTTTTATTCTTGAGTTCAATCTCTTTTTTATTTTATCTGTAAAAGAAAACTTGCCTAATAATTCTGCACACCTGAAATAAAGAGTTTTTGACTTTCAGCCTTCATGGACAATTATATATCACTTATAAATTATTAAATACAAAATCAATAGCAGCTATTAGGATTGATGTGGTTTGGAATCGGTAAAATGTTCTTGAAAAAATATAACCAGCATATCAATTTATACCTAATAATTCAGCACACACTGTAGTTTAAAATCCTATAAAACAAATATCCTCTAAAATATAATCCTTTGAAATAAAACTACAAAATGCTATAAAAAATTCTAAAATCAAAATCGATTTAAATTGTTTTAAATGATATTTTACACTCTTACTTCTGTTAAAATGAGCTCCAAAGCTATTCTTCACAATTGAGGAGAAATGATCAAATATATACTGGAGTTTCTGTACTTTTGCTGTCTGTCTTTGCAAGTCATGCAAGTCGATTCTTCTGTTGGCCTCCTTTCCCTGAGAGACAGACGGAGAGAAAGCGAGGCATGGAGTCACTGCTGGGCTGCATATGATTACAGCGATCCAATAAACGAGCTCATTGCTGTTCTGTGTGCAGTCCCCATGCTAATGAACCTGAGACTGGATATAGAAACCAGCAGCAGATACTTTCACACTACATGAGAAAGCCCTCAGTGCCAAAACACAAGCCATTCATGATAGCAAATGCAAGATGCTTTTCGTCTGGATATCACCTTTGTAACACAGTTCACCCCGAGTATATCTTATAACCAGCACTTTCCACAAAAATAGCTCAAAAACTGTGATATTGAAGGTGCTTAACTTTCAGAAAATGTTCTTGGCCACCTCAGGTCAAACTAAATATTATATGAGATTTTATATTTTATATTCATTTTATATGCGAGCTGCTGTTTTTTAACTATGTTACCAAAATATGGGACATATCTCAACAGTTTAAAATCCTAAGAAAAAAATAGAACAATATTTAATAAAAACATTCAAACCCACATTTATTTTTGTGAAATAAAATAAAATTCTATAAAATAAAAATACTTCTAATTTGAGAAATTATTAAAAAACTGATTTTATAAAAGGTATCTAAAAAGTTTAATTTAGAATTTATAAAATTAGAAAACGAATTAAAAAAGGGTAGAATTGGTGCATGGTTGACAGTATGCTGTAAGCACTGCAAATTAATCAGACATTATTTAAATATTTAATATATTAGTTGTTTCCGATTTAGTTTTTCCAACCAAAGATACCATTTAAAGTTACTAGAAAGTGTTTAAATCTAAACTCATAAAATTAAACAATAATTTAAAAGCCAGAATTGGTACATGGTTGAATAGATGAGCTTGACGAGTTCAATCAACACACAAAACAAAAACATTCAGACATTATTTCAAATTTGTTGCATATAATGTTAGCTCATAATTACTGTCTTTGTGTCTTTTTTTTCCTTAATGAGATGTCAATTTGTACCCTACTCATGGAAAGGTGACATCCACAGGCAACATAAAAGTATCCTGACAGTAATACCTTTTGTGTTTGACTGTTTCTGAGATCTGTGTCTTGTTGTGAAGACGTCGAGGCAGATGAAGGTCATTGTGATGATGAAGGGCGGAGCTCCACGCTGCCGGCGCATTAGGTGATGAGTTCGTCCAATTACAGTCGACTTCCCCGAGGGCCACTGCGCCGAGATACAAGATCATCACCTTGATCGTCAAGCACTGTAAAATCTATTCCATTCAGCCCCGTTCTTTATGTATCGTATGTCGAAGTCTCATTTAATGACCTTTCTTCATTATCAGAGCCGCTGCCATATGCTCATTAGCAGAATTACTCCTGTGGTTTAGATATTTTTACGATTAGCTGTAGTCTTTTATGGTCAGGATAAAACTGTGTTCGCTTCAGTAATGTGACATTTGCGATGAGGTAGAGTTTTTGGAAAATCAGGACTGTGAGCAGACGTAGACTGGTTTTTCAAGCGATGCTGTGAGTGACAGTTATATTCTTTCTCCAGCAGCCTCTCAAGCAGTCGGTGCGGTGAATATCTGGCCGGTACATGACAGCGAGGGGTCAGTCTTATTAGAGGGCCCCGGCTTCGAGACGCGGCGCTGGAGAAGGTCGTGTTCTCAGACGGCCGATCACACACTGTCACTTAACACCGGCCGTGTCGTGTCACAGCCTGTTTGTGTAACGCTCTCACCTCTCAATGAGATATGAACAATGACAGCCGTTTGACGAGTGTCACCCGGGCAGAGCTTCACACACACACAGAGAGAGAGAGACGGAGCGATAGAAAGTCACCCTGCTGGAAATACAGGCTGGCTTTTGCTGCCAGTCTAGATGGTTTCTTTAAGCTGATCAGCAGCCAAAATGAGCAGGTACACAACAAGCCGACGGTTTATTTGCCCAGCTGTTTGTTTGTTCAAAACATGTA
>CM050421.1:32285565-32373065 GCA_027564155.1 Gymnocypris eckloni scoliostomus
TAACTAAACTAACTGACTAACTAACACTGAGCAGCTGGTGTTAGTATTGTGTCCTTATTATTTCAAAAACGGAATGATTTTCAAAAACTGTATATCGTTTTTTAAAGATCTGTGAGCTGGAGATACTGTGCAAGCTGTTACTAACTAAACTAAACAAAACTACACAACTAACTAACAGTTTACCTGAAACTAATACTAAACAACCAACCAACCCAGAATTCTCACTGTTTGGAAAACTCTCTGGGAACCGGACAGACTATACCAACTGTTTCTAACTAACCATCCAACTACTAACTAACTAACTAACTAACTAACTAACTAACTAACTAACTAACTGACTAACTAACTAACACTAAATACCCAACCAATCCAGAATGCCTATTGTTAAATCTACACAACCAACTAATGGTTTACCTGAAACTAACACTAACCAGCCCAGAATGTTTACGGTTTGGAAAACTCTCTGTGAACTGGACAGGCTGTGCCAACAATTACTAACTAAACTAACTAACTAACCAACCAACCAGCCAACCAACTAACTGTTTACCTGAAACTAACTCTAAATAACCAACCAATCCAACATGCTGATCATTTGGAAAACTGTCTGGGAACTGGACTGACTGTGACCACTGTCACTAACTAAACTAACAAACCATTCAACTAATTAACGGTTTACTTGAAACTAACACTAAATAAATAACAAACCAACCCAGAATGCTTATTGTTAAGAAAACTCTGGACAGACATTGCCAGCTGTTAACTAACTATAATCTCTAACTATCCTCTAACTATCTGTCTGTATGCCTATGTTTATCTATCTGTGTAAGGTCTGTTTTGGGTTCTGTTTCGTGTTCTTGTTTTTCATGTCTTTTATTTTGAAGTTAGTCATGGTTCTCGTTTGTGTCTTGCTTCCCTTGCCCTCATGTCTCTTTGCTATTGGTTCCCTTGTTCATTGTGTCATGTTCTCATTGGTTTGTTCATGTCATTTGACCCACTCTGTTTGTTATAAGTAGCCATGTCATTGTCTTGTTCCGGTTGTGTATTAATGTTTTCACCTGCTGTCGGTGAGTCTAGTCCGTTCATGCCATGCCAAGTCGGTCTCGTCAAGTCTGTTTTTGTTTGGATTACACTTTGTAAATAAACTGCACTTGGGTTCATCACTACACTCGCCTTCAGTGGAATCATTACAATCTGCAAACAGATGGTTTACATGAAAGTAACCATATCGATCTATCCGTCTGTCTGTCTCAGATTTACCAGCTCAACCCATCTGCTGACCTGGACACAGTTATTGCTTCATAGATCTGGTTTGCGCTGATGGCCAGGTGTTGTTCTGGTTCTTCTAGAAATGCTGTGTCATGATAACTCACCTCTGCACTTCTCAGTTAGATGAATTAATGCGGCCGAGTCACCTGGTGTAGCCTTTCTCACTCGGATGGCCATTATTCCAGTGTCTTGGGTTTAATACCCTTCCAGCCGCCCCAGGCTGCGGCACCAGACAATAATATCATCCACTCAACCTAAAAGTCACTCAGGAGGCCAAAGGCCTCATTTACAGAAATTAAGCAAATTAGCCAGAGGTGTTAGTTAATGTTCTTCCTCTTAGAGCAGCGGCGAGGCCGGAGCACTTTAAAGCGGAGCAGTGTGAATGGACCTGGCTCTGCCGGGGGGGCTGGTGGGCGGCCGGTTTTGAAGTAAGAGACACAGAGACCATCGTGAATGAGATTTGTAATGAGCACAACGCTTCCTCAGCATGCCATGATTGCCCAGAGCAATGAAGCTAATCGTGTCTGGAGCATTCACCAGTGTGATGGGTTCAGAGAACACACAATAAAACGCCAGCGCCGCTCTCATTTACTTCACACTCATGTTCATAAGAACAGCCTTCTTTCCTCTAAATATTTCACATGTACTGTTGCCTCGCTTGTCCTATTTAAGGTCTCAGTCTCTCGGTTTTGATTTATCCTTCCATGCATGTCAGCAAGTCATCTGCTGAATTAAAGAAACAAACATTAGGTTGCTCTTTCATACCTCAGGAGACTTAATGGAGACCAGTCACAGTTTCCCTGAAGTTTCTCTTTCATTTCTTCTAAAAACAACCAAAAGACACGCAGCAGCTCAGATCTCTTCAATAAATGTTCACGTTCATATTGAGTTTTTGCACTGCAGACTTGGAAGACATTGCTGAGATCTCTGAAAAACTACTGAGGAGATGTATGTAGCGTTCTTCTCAATGAGACACGTCTGATCTATGTAAAAGTCTCAATTTGTTCTCGATTTATTCTCATTTCTGTTTAGGAGAATCTACTGAGATGTCAAAAAAGTGTCATTTTATTTATTTATTATTCTTTTGTGTTGTCATCAAGATACTATTTTAGCTTTTATTCATATTTAAATATATATTTTAAATGTTCTATTTTCATTTTTTATGTTATTTAAAGTTTTAATAATTTAGTTTTGTTATTTTCATTATTATTTTTTAAATATCTATTTTAAATTAATTTTTATTTAGGTTTTAAATAAAAGTTATACTAAATTAAAATAGGAAATGCTGAAATAAAAGATTTGTATTTTTTTACTTAAGTTTTTATTATTATTTGAATTTTTTTTTTTTTTTTTTTTATGAATTTAGTTTTGATTAACTACCATAACCCTGGTGGACAATGTAATTTTTAAAGCATTTATTCGACTGCAGTATGTTGTTTTCTAAATATTTTTTCTGTTGGATTTTAAAGCTGCATTCAGCAAATGTTTGCACAACAGTTATGATTTAAAATGTACACTTAAGATGTTTATCAGATAAAGTCAGTAAAACAAAAGTCGACGAGTTCTGTCAGATGTGTCTGAACAGTGTACCTGTGTTTGTGAGATGTTTTCTGATGCCATATAATCATCTGCTCATGCCTCAAATTCACATTCTGTAAAAATCCTGCAGCATAAGAACAAAAATGCTTAGATATGAAAGGAAATGTGCAGGATGAATATCTAAGGACCTCTATGTTGGCCATATCACAGCTGGAAAGCATTCATTTACATTGCTTTTATCCAAAGGGACTGACATGCCTTCGTTTCCTGGGAATTGAACCCATGACCCTGGAGTTGCTAGCGCAACAGTTTCTCCAGGAACTTGAACTCTGTGCGATCAATGCATGGATCAAGCATTCATGTCGCATGTTTCTGCTGATACCAAACTGTCTTAGGTATTATCTGAAGCATTTGCTGCTGAGAGCATAAAACAATCAACATCTAGAAACCAATATATTTATAAATACTACAAAATATAGAAATATATTTGCCAAACAAATGTTGTTGTTGTTAAAGTTTTTTTGTATGACAACATTTTAAGTGTGTGTGTGTGTGTGTGTGTGTGTGTGTGTGTGGGGTCATGTTTATGTGGTTTATGAGGACACAAATTTGTATAATGACATGGGTATGACAGGTATTACAAGGAGAAGGTGATTTATGAGGACATTTTCAGTGTCCCCATAATTTAAAACGCTTATAAATCATACAGAGTGAGTTTTTTTTGAGGGAAAATAGAAATGCACCGTCTCCTGTGAGGGCTAAGTTTAGGTGTAGGGTAGGTGTAGGGCAATAGCACATACAGCTTGTACAGTATAAAAACCATTACGCCTATGGAGAGTCCCCGTAAACCATAAAAACCAACATGTGTGTGTGTGTGTGTGTGTATGCGTGCGTGCGTGCGTGCGTGCGTGCATATATATACATACATAAGGGAACTATAAAATATAAATAATACAACAATAACAGATATGTGTATACATACGTATATAAGACAAAAAAAAAAAAAAATATTAAAATAATTAAATTGTTAAAACTTTAAATACAAAAAGAAATGAACAGAAATGTAAAATAAGACAATACAACACAAAATAAAAAATTACCAAAAATAATATTAAATAAATAAAACAATAAAAGTAAATATACAAAATATCAAATTTTAATATCAGAGTTTATATAATTTGTTAGATAAGACAAAAAAACTCTAATTAAGATATTAAATAACATAATTGATAATGACAACAAAATTAAAAATTAAAACAGAAAATATTAAAATAAAACCTAATTTAAAATCTTAATAACAATATTACAACGTCTCGAAATACTATACCAAATTCTAAAATAACACTGTTGTCAACATGAAATTATAAGAACATAATAAATACTATTATTTGTATATGTCTGGCCTTTGGGAACAGTACAAGACGTGTTTGTTGGCAACGGCTCGTGTGAACAGAAGTCAGTCTGTCTAATATTCCTCAGCTCAAACACTCAACTGATCATCCCAGACATTTCCTTAAAGAAAAATGGCCTCTCTACTTCAACAAATTGATTTTTTTTTTCATTTTGCTTTTGCTATGGCTAATACATCTAAATGTAAAAGCCAGTGGACCATAAAAAGGTTTCTCCCGCATGGAAGTGTGTCTGCGGCAGAGGACGAGGAGACACCAATAACTAGAGTCCTAATAGCACATCTGTGTGTGATGGACGAGCACTACAGCACGCTGTAATGGCTTTACATCAAATCATGTTGGCATGGCTCTAAATGGACTTTACTGTCTTGTAATGCCGTGTGCAGATATTGACCGTGTAGCACAGGTAAGTGAGGACTACAGAGTGCAGGGATGAACACATGCAGAAGAGATAAGGTTATCATAAAAGCATCAGGTATCAGGAAAAAATCCAATAGATCAGATGTTCTCAACTGGAGGCTCACAGATCTGTTCTAATCAGGACAGCTGCAAAAAATAACTATTTAAATAAAATATCAGTTTAAATCTAAACGTTAAACCGAACATAGTAGCTTGCAGACTTAATGTTAATTATGCATATTGTTCTATTTTGGTCTATGCAGTTTATGGCAATATTAACGTAGCCTATTGCAATGTCAGTTCAATGTTCCAAGGTCATTTTATTGATTTTTTTCGTTGTATGATAAATATTTGCATATAATATTAAAAATATATAAATGCACACACATTTATATATATTTTGGTGCTGTGTTGCTCGAAGTGCTTTCCAGTTAAAATGTGCATTAAAGTAGAACAGTGTTTCAGGCTTAATACATCAGCGCATGCACAGAAGTTCAATATTCTATAAATCGATACACGTTGTTTGCTATTGAAAGAGACTGAAGCCATGCAGGAGCGAGGAGAACACCTGAAGAAGAGGGGAGATGGTGCAGCTCTTTCAATCCATATTTCAAGTCATTTCAAGGCTAATCAAATGTGTGATTTTTGCCTGGCAGATGACAAAATATAACTATAAACAAACAACAGTAATAATGAGGCAGTTATTGTTTTAAGCTATTTTTTTTATTTACGCCTGGCGTATGATAAAACAAGTTTGATTGATTTTAAAAAGAAATTCCTTCAAATACTGCAAAATACTACAGCTGCAAAATACATTATTTGCTTTCATAAACGTGCATTTCACACGTGTTGACGGATATAGATTCCCCTAAAACAGAGCAGGGATAATTCATAATAATTTTCCTCTGCAGCTGATTAATTCTTGGCAAGCATTTCAGAGCGAAGTCCTGCGTGTCGCGAGCGCCAGACTCGCTTTTTCATATTTCATGAGCGCAGGAAAGGCGCGCGACAGTTTCCCCCATTGTGATGGTGATTTCCCCTTTTCTCTTTAATCCCGACAAACCAGATTATGAATGCTGCGATCCTCTCATAGGAAACGGGAATTTAAATACGATTCACGATGCATTTCTCCCTCGTCTCCCTGAAGGAGCAGCAGGTTTTTTCACGAATTAATTAGCCGAATCTGTATGAAAATAGGTTTGGCGTGACATCTGGTCTGGTTGTAAGTGCTAAGTGCTAATGAGGCCTATTCAGAAGATTTGCATCTGTTGACTGCGTCTGGCAGAGCCGCGGTTCCTGTGACCCAGTGTCCTCTCTCTAAGGAGACACGAGACCTCCTGACAAGGACTTGAGTTAAGCTCTTCTTCACTTTCTGAGGAGAATGAATCATTAAAACCATTAAGCAGAAGTATGCGGATATTCCGCATAACAATCAGCAGATATCGAAACACTGATCATACAGAGCGTTGAATTGAAGCCTGACTGTTGATTAAACTTCCTGCTCTTAATCTTGAAGAAATATTTCAACAAAATGAACATTTTGTAATCATGTACTCACCCTGGTGTCATTCCGTCTCTGTATTATTTTCTTTCTTCTGTGAAACACAAAATTAGATGTCAGGCTGAATGTCTGAACCACTTTTTTTATACAATTAAAGTGGAAGAACAAAAATCAGCCATGTTTGTATATATACAAACACACACACACACACACACACACACACACACACACACACACACACACACACACACACACACACACACACACACACACTGACAAATATATTATTTTTGATTATTTATACTAGAAATTATAATATTATTACTCACCTCTTTGTTTAGTTGACAGTTTATGGTAGACATTAAATTCCACAGTACTTTTTTCCATACTAGGAAGTCAATGGCTACCGTCAACTGCTTGGCTACCAACATTCTTCGAAATATCTTCTTTTGTGCTCAACAGAAACTGTTTTCAGCTGGTTAAGCTGCAGTCAGATGCATAAACTGGTTAATCCACTGAAATGAGGCTAGGTTGAGGGTTTTTGAGGCGTCATCACACCTCTGGGGTTTCCTGGAGTTCACAGCAACCGTTCAGTCATGAACACACTTCTATGAGCACTGACCTTACGACCTCACCAGTGGCGGCTGGTCAATAGGGGGCGCTGTGGGGTGCCGCCCCCCCTTCAAGTTAGCCCCCTTTAACATGTTAACAATAAGTTACAAATATATTGCAAATATTAACTAAATAAAATCATTTAGTCATAGTATTCTACTGTGTTATATTATAATTTATTGAAAATCAAAAAATCTAAACTATATTTCTTTCATATTTGTGTGCGGGGCGCCGGAATAATGAGTGTGTATGTAGGTACACAAACTTTTCAAAAGCATGTGATTTGAGGCTAAGCTCTAATTGGCTTGTTTCAAATTGTCCTTGGGGCGCAGGCTCCTCCCACTTTTGTTGTTAGAGCGAATCAATATTGTTGTTATATGTTTGGCCTCATGTGATTGGACCGTTCTCAACGACTCTCGTTCCACTCAGCAGCAGCTCGTCAGTTGACAGACAGGTACTAATTAATGTGGAAGCAAGCGCAATATCTCCAGATGAAAGAACATTCGGTTTTATCTTTACAAAAATACCCTTCACAAGGCGTTCGGATGAAGAAAAAAAAAAGATCAAAGAGCTTGGACCAGATCGCCCATACTTTCAGTTTGTTTGCGCCCCAAATGTTTAGCACCAGCCGCCACTGGACCTCACACATGCACTTTCAATCAGGTGGTATGAGCACATCTCTCACCTCGCAGTATAGCTCATTTTTACAGCGATTAGCTAAAGTTCACCTGTACATGGCGGATTTCTTCAAAACATCATGTCTGTGTAAGCTTTTGTGTTTGTTGAACACAATCTGAAGAATTGAGCTGAGAAACGGCAGCACATACTGGGACATAAATAGATGGCACGCGTGTCCTTATTCAAGGTGAGCGGCACAGAGTGGAATCTGTAGAGTTAACTCAGCGTTTTCACCCACAGAATCATTTATCAAGGAGAAAGGACGCTCCACAGCGCTCCGCATGTAAACGCTCGTCAGCATGACCCACGCACCAGCGCTCCGGGAGATTTACAGATCTGGATTAGGACGTTATTATTGTTGCTGTTCGGATACAGTTGTTTGTGCAACGACTACAAACAAACTTCACTGCTTACACACACAAAAACAGCACTTAGCTGGTTGGCCTGTTTAATTCTCAGCCCGAAACCCTCCTAAACCACCAAACCAGACCAGCAAACCACCATAGGATGTTTTTGTTTTGTTTCATTATTGGGCCCTAGAAAGCAACCCAGAATAACCATACCATAGCACCATCACCCTGGCAGCCATCCAAAAACATGCAAAACTTGGGATGGGCGGTTTTGACTTTGGCTAGAAAGCATATACCTAGCAACCACGCAGATCATCATACCAATGCCCTAGCAACCACTCATAACATCCAACTATCATGGCAACACACGACTTGTGACAGGCAGGTTTAAATTACCAATAATCAACTACTAAGCAATAACCCAGAACAAATCCAGAACTGCCTAAAAGCCCCAAACAATGCTTTAGAAACTGCACAGCAACACCATAGCAACTGTACAGCACCTCCCTGCAATGTTACACAACTCCTAAACATGAGTTTTATACATACGATCACTACAAGACATGTGTGTGAACTCTTTTGACTGGATCTAGAAACTACTCAGATCACCTCATAGCAACACCCAAGCAACCACTCACAAGTATCTAATATTTATGGATTGGCTGTTTTGAATTGGGCAAGTAAGCAACAACCTAGCAATCACCCAGAAAACCTAGCAACATCTTAACAACCACCCGGAAAATACCCCCCACACCATTAAAACACCTTAGTAACTACCCTGAAAGGCCTAGCAACTGCACAGCACCATTCTGGCAGCCTTCCACAACACCCTAGCAAAACCATGGCATCTACCTAGCAACCGCCCCTACAGATCAATTCGGTGGTTAAATCTCGTTTATTTCGTTTGAGATTTCTAGCTAAGGTAAAACCAGCAGTTTTGAAAAGCTTATTCATTCTTTATTTTGGTAAGACTGGATTACTGTAATTCTCTGTATGCAGGTTACTGTTAACTCGCTTACAACTCGTGCAAAATGCTGCTGCTAGATTATTGATGGATATTTGTAAACACCAGTATATAACACAAGTTTTAGCTACTTTACATTGGCTTGCAGTTCAGTACAGGGTTGATTTTAAACTACTTATCTTGGTATAAAAGTCTTACACAATCGGGCACCCTCTTATTTAACATGTACACAAACCTCAAAGGAATCGAAGGTCATCGTTGATGATTTTAGACGTCCCTAGGACTGGTGACCGGGCGTTTTCTGTGGTGACCCCTAAGCGTTGGAATAGCTTGCCTTTATATCTTCGACTTTTACCTACATTGGGTTCTTTTAAGACCAAATTGAAATTGTACTTATTAGAGTTAGCTTTGGCTCAACACATTGACTTAAAGCGGCTCTCCTCCTTTTCTATGATGTTTGTTTTACTTGCTTTTTATTTCACCTTTTCTTCCTGTGATGTTGGTGATGATGCTGTTTCTTCCTGTGATGTTTTATATTTTAGTTGCTATTGGTCAACCCAGTGTTGTTTTAATTGTGCTCTATAAATAAATAAATCAAACAAACCACCCAGAAGACACTAGTAATGTCTTAACAACACTAAACACCATTGGAACAGCTAAGAAACGCCCTAGTAAACATCCAGAAAGCCGTAGCAACTGCCAAGCAACAGCCTGGCAACCTTCCACAACACTTTAACAAAGTCATCGCAACTACCGAGTAAGCAACTACTTTGCAACCACCCAGAAGACACTAGAAAGGCCTTAACAACACCTAAAACACCCTTTACACAACTAATAAATAGCCCAAGCCCCCTACCAAATGTAAGGCAAAACCCTGGCAACCTTCCACAACACCCAACAAAACCATCCAGTGCACCGTAGGAACTACCTCATAGCAACGCCCTAACGACCACTCACAAGCATCCTAGCAACACACACACACACACACACACACACACACACACACACACACACACACACACACACATAAAACTTGAGATTGGCTGTTTTGAACTGGGCCAGTAAGCAACTACAAAGCAACCACCCAAATGACATTAGCAACGCCTTAACAACACCTAAAACACCCTATATACAACTAAGAAATACCCTGGCAAATACACAGAAAGCCCTAGCAACTGCAAGGCAACACCCTGGCAACCGTCCACAAGCATCCTGGCAATGCACACAAACACGTGTCTGTTTTGAACTGGGCTAATAAGCAATTACTTATCAACCTCAAAGAAGACCCTGGCAATGACCTAGCAACGACTCACAAGCATCCTGGCAACACACAAAAAACTTGAGATTGGCTGTTTTGAATTGGGCCTGTAAACAACTACATAGCAACCACCCTGAAGACCCTAGAAACACCCAAACAACCTTACAGTTGCTACACTAGCAAGCGCTTAGCAGCATGTTTCGAGGTTTCTTTTATTTAACCCTCATATAGAGATGAAGATCTCTCTCTCTTCACTACAATAGAACTGATTTACACACTCCCTGCTGCTGAGATCATGGGAGCTTTGTGCTGTAATCTACGTGAAACACAAAGAAACACACACACACAGTGTGAGGCGCTGAATATACACACACACACACACACACACACACACACACACACAGTGTGAGGCGCCCTGTGTCAGATAATAAACCCGTGCCCTGCGGCCTTACTGAATTCAGCTTCATCTCTCTCTCTCTCTCTCTCTCTCTCTCTCACACAATAGCTGTATATATCTCTATGTGTGTGTGTGTGTGTGTGTGTGTGTGTAAAAGACACCATAACCATAATCATGGAAAAATATTGCATACAGATCAACTATCAACTATAGATCAACTATAATAGCTCAAAAGGATCAGCAGAAATACATACACGAAGAGACATTGATCTTAGCTTTCTCAAAATATGAAATTTGTATTTTAAAGAAACCCCAAAAACATAAAGTTGGTAATGTTTTTTACTCCCCCTCGCATCGTTCCAAACCCATACACTGTGAAATATTTGGACAAAGTAAATAATCTTCAATCGATCAATAATCATCAAATTACTCATATGGCTTTTGTGCAATGTTACTTTAGTATCATTTAAATAATATTATAGTTTATTAAATGAATAGTTCACCCCAAAATAAAAATGTGCTGAAAATGTACATACCTTCAGGTCATACAAAATGTAGACGAGTTTGTTTCTTCATCAGAAACAGATTTGGAGGAATTTAGCATTACATCACTTGTTTACCAGTGGATCCTCAGCAGTGAATGGGTGCCGTCAGGATGAGAGTCCAAACAGATGATAAAAACATCACAATAATGCACAGATCAAGCGCAGTTTAAGATCAAGCCCTAAACAAATGATGTGTGTGGATATTGGTGTGAGAGGAAAACAGGTGACTCTTTCACTGGAGGAAGCGTCATAATGGACTATGGATTTATCGACGGTTTAAACGTTTTAATGGTGGATTTGTTTCTTACAAACAGCCTTTGGCTTCACAAGATGTTAACTGATGGACTGGAGTGGTGTGGATTATTGTAATGTTTTTATCAGATGTTTGGACTCTCATTCTGACGGCACCCATTCACTGCAGCAGAGGATCCATTTTAGTTAAACTAAATTAAAATGAACAAATGTTGCCTTGGCAACTAGCTGAAACAGAATAAGTTTTTGTATGTTCTATTTCAGTTAATGTTTATATTATTTCAAGTATCAAATTTTTTAATATGGTTTTAGTTTTAGCTGCAGTTTAACAAGCCTGGCTTTTTGACCACGTTTTTGGAATAGCACGCACCGATGACTCGTTCATAAAAAGATCACTGTGCATTCAGAAAGTAAACAGAATCTCATTTTGTGTTGCTAATTCATGGTCCCGATTGCATTAGACTGTGTTTTCTAGCTGGTGTGTGTTCTGTCAGCTTCCATTCCACTGCTTGTTGTTGTTGTACGGTGAGTGGAGCTGCATGTTTATCCTCCCTCGAGGACCCTCGCTGTTCTCAGTCTGTGGCCTAGATACAGATGGGCGGTGTGGATTGTTACTCTGTCCTCTCGCCGGGCTCTCCGGTCGTCCTCACACTCGCTCGCCGCTGGTTTAAGTCGTTAGCACGTTATTCACCCTCCACCTGACAGCAGCAACAGACTCTGTCTGCTCGCAGTCACACGCCGCAGTGGCCTCCACAGGTCGCCTCCATTCACTCCACATGTGTTAAACGCAACAGGGCTGCACGTTCACACGTTATCCTGCTGACTGACAAACGAGGAGGAGAGAGAAGACGGCGATCGAAAGACCACGTGTGAGGAGAGAAAACAAGGGAACGGGGGCAGAGGGACAGAAATCAAACAGGGAGGTATGAGGACTCTAGAAATAAACAAACAAATAAATAAATACACATTCCTAATTATGAAGTTACTTTTACATTTAAATTATTTAAATAAATAAATCATGAATACAATTACATTTCTTTCATTTAAATTAGTTAATAAAAATTATGAATTATTTTCTCAGAAAAACTATTTGAGTGAAAAGATGCCTCCTGCTCACCAAGGCTGCATTTATTTGATCGAAAATACAGTAAAAACTCTGACAATGTGAAATATTATTTGAATTTAAAATAACTATTTTCTATGTGAATATATTTTAAACCATCATTTATTTTTGTGATCAAATCTGTATTTTCAGCATCATTACTCTTCATTGTCACATGATCTTCAGAAATCAGTATAATATACTGATTTATGATCAAGAAAGCATTTATGATTATTATCAATGTTGAAAACAGTTGTGCTGCTTCATATTTTTGTGTAAACCTTTTGTTCAGGATTTTTGATGAATAGAAAGTTCAAAAGAACAGCATTTATTTGCAATAGAAATCTCCCGTAACATTATAAATGTCCTCACTGTCACGTTTGTAATACATTTTGAAGCAATTATTTCAGCTTTGGGGAATCATTTATTAAAGATTCAATATTGATTTGATTGAAGTGATATTAATCTTTAACTTGTGATTTATACCTTATTAACGACTCGTCCAGCAACAATTAACATCAGTATGTCTTTAACAATTTTGTTTATCTTGCTTTGTGGCCAACGATAAAACAAACAAAATTAATACTTTATCAAATTTTTAGCTAGGTAACGCGATCTTTGGCAAATAGTTCAAACTTGAAAGTCACACACATCACAAGACACCATTCTTTATAAATGAAACAGGTTTATTTGCTAAGTGTTATTCTATAATACATGATGGACTAAACATACTAAAACACATATACACACACACAGTGTCGGGGGTAACGCATTACAAGTAGCGCGCGTTACGTAATAATATTACTTTTTTCAAGTAACTAGTAAAGTAACGCATTTCTTTTTAATTTACTAGAAAATAAAAGTTACTTTTCTTCCATTTATTGATGACAGTGCGCCGTGTGAACATGATCTTACTGTAGTAGACTAAATGTGAATGTGTATTAATTCATCTCACTCACAAAAAACAGATTCAGTATTCATCAAAATGAATTAAAACAGTGAAATGCAAACTCAGAATATGACGCAAACCTGCAATAATTAAATATGTTAAACAACACAAATATATCGAATCTCATTTTATTAACCAAAGTCTGATGACCTTTGATGATCCAGTTCAACCATATTAATAATCAAAAATGACTTTACATTAACAATTGTGCTTGATTGCTTTTTAATTGCTGAAGAGTGTTGAACTTCTTCTGTGTTCTTCTGTACAGACGTGATTTACTCGTCCTTCAGTCTGAGGTTTATTCATTACACTTTTTGGTGTGAAAGGTTTTTACATTTGCTATAAATATAACTTCTTGTATTAAAAACAAACAATCAAGCCCTGCTCATATTTAAAAAGTAGCGCGAAAGTAACGCAAAAGTAATGTAACGCATGACTTTCCATAAAAAGCAACTAAGTAACGTTATTAGTTACTTTTTTAGGGAGTAACGCAATATTATAATGCATTACTTTAAAAGACACACACACACACACACACACACACACACACACACACACACACACACACACACACACACACACACACACACACACACACACACACACACACACACACACACACACACACACACACACACACACACACACACACACACAGGTCAGTTTGAAGAAAGTTTAAGGCTAGCACTCTTTTGCTATCTCGTAACTTTAACTGAGGTAGATCACAAGCAGAGACTTCGCTATCTTTACTGCATACAGATCAACTCACCAGTTTACAGCAACAATAGAGGTGTGTTTGGTTTACTTGCTTTCAGTTGAGTTTGACAGCTGATCTGGTGTTTCTGTGTAGTCGATGGAAACCTCCGGCTGCTGACCTCATTGCGTGATGTCACTGGGGAAGCCCTCCTGTGATTGGCGGTTGTCTGGTTCCTTGAGAAAGGCGACACTTGAAGTTCTTCTCAGAGTTTGTCGAAGTGTTTAGTTCTTTAGGTTCGTCAGCCTGATGGTGAGGCGGGGATCGAGCGCGTCGCAGCGCGATCAGTGATCAGTTTTTTAAAACAAGCAGCAGCGAACAAGCAAGCAAGCAAACTAGCAATGAACAAAGCTTTGTGTCCATTTTAAACGGCCCGATTTGGGTCCACCCACGGGCGACTGTCCCAATCAGATTGTTCTTGTGGGGCGGAGCCCCGCCCTGTACGGCTTCTTTCCGTGCATACATTATCTGCTAATCAGTTTATCACATGAAGGAAATACCTCTAATAACTTCTTATAAAAATATTCATCATTCATACGATGCTGAGTATCGACATATAGTTCACACCAAATTGTTGCATTTATCATGACCATTCATACGAAACTAAACACTACTGATCTGTTTACCAGGGAAAAGTTATACGGCAAGGATTATAAATATCATAGGTTCTAATAACAGCATGCTTATAGAAGACATACAATACAACCTGAATATGTATTGTCTCTTGAGTATATTGCTTTAATGGCAGAAGCAAGTATTACTTGTTTGTGTCTCTTTGTCTGTTCCTGTTCGGCTCAGTGGTAGAGCATTGCGTCAGCAGCACAAAAGGTTGTGGGTTTGATTACCAGAGAACACACATACTAATGAAAATGTTTAGCCTGAATGCACTGTAAGTCGCTTTGGATAAAAGCGTCTGCTAAATGCATAAATGTTAATGTACAGGAGATAAAAAGGCGGATCCTATGGAATTCCAGAGGACGAAAGGGGTTTTCCGGGGGTCAGAAGTCACCTTATGATGTGTATCTGTGAAGGTTCAAACTCAAAGTCTCACCATAAAACAGTCTTCCATTATTGAATTATGCGCTAAACGGTCATCCGGGACCATGTCCAGATACAGAGGTCCTTGTCCTGTTCTGGTGGAATTACGTTTAAGTGATAAGAAGCCACAGTAAAGTCCTGTTCTGGAATACATCAAGATGTTTTCCTCAAATCTCTCTCTCAGAAAATGAAAAATGAAAACCTGGAGAACAGAGCTCAGCGCGCACCCACACACAGCTGGATAAACAGATCAACAAAACGCTGATGCAACACGGTCGGTCTCTTTCCGCACGGCCCTTCTCATATGGTTATTAAGGTCATGCTTGTTTTTTATCATTCTTTTAGGTTGGAGGAGGAGTGAAACCTCAAGTTTCAGGCGCAAAACTAATTAGCCATTGCCTCTAATGAGCGCCGTGTTGGTACGAGTGGGAGAGAGCGCATCATGAAACTGGATTGGACACGGGCGGCAGCTGATTGGTCCTTCAGGTTTAATATGTGTGTGTTGGTTGCTGGCCTCGGGGAGTATATAGATGGATCCAGGTGTTAGCAGCTTTCACTGGCGGTCTGTCGGGATTGGACGATCTGGGGGTCACGTGACCTCCAGCCTGAACAACTTGTGTTTGTGTTAAAAATGTGCAGTAACAGGCATCTGAGGGCTTAGTCATGCTGCGCTGCTTCTGACGTGGCTCTTACTTTATCCCTGGTGCACGGCATGCATACAAACACACGCTTCTGCAGGGAGAACAGATCCACACTGATGTACTACATTTACACTGCAAGGCCTGATGAATAAATGGGATATGCTGACATCTGTTTACATTTATTAGAGACTGTTTTACTCCACAGAGACACATTACGTTATCATTAGTTAGCTTTTCAAGTACTAGTCTGCACAAGAGTTTGATGTATATTTGGAGATATACACATACACACATATATATTACAAATAAATAAAGTGGGTACAGCAATACAAAAATCAATTCAGGACTAATTTTAATAAAAAAAATTAAAAAGTTAATTTATTTATTTCAGCAAGTCATTTATTTCTTAATTTATTTTATTATTTATTTTATTTATTTTATTTTATTTATTATTCATTTTTTTATTTTGCAGGTTTGGTCCTCCATAAGTTAGTAAAAATAAATGTATTTATTTTAATTATCTGAATTAATTAAAATATATGATATTAATAAATAAATGGAAACAAATATATAATAAATAAATATACAATTTATTAAAAATTTTATTTTAAATATTTGAAATCATAATAATAAAAGCAGCCCTCACAAATCCCTCACCTTCAGTTTTCACAATCCATTTGATTCCTGATGCATGAAGTCAACTCTACATATTTCACTCTGAAACACGCCACGTTACAGAAGTAAAACAAGTGTTAGCTGTGCTAACCCTTTAATTAGGCCAATCTAAAGCGAGCAGGAACTAAATGAGCAGGGAATATTATTAATAAAGATGACTGACCCCTACATAAACACAGCCGTCTAATGCTTGAGGCCGACTGTATCAATATGCAGAATTCATAAGCCAAACAAGTCAAAACATGAAGAGATTAATGCAGTGCGATGCCACAATCCATCATGCGAAAGGCCACATTTGTGTTCGTGTTTGAAAACTCGATCTGGCTGCTTTGTCCTGCCCTTTAAAACTGATAACTAAATCTGTGTTCTCCACGAGCTGTTTGCACGCGCCCTCGGTTTGATATGCATCAAAGCCAATTACATGCATAGGTGACTCCTATTAGCGAGAGTAGATCAATGTCACTAAGAGGGATTCGATAATTAAATCAATTTAACAATCAACTCACTAAACGAATGTGGGTGACGTTGAAATTAATCTGGCACGATCAGCCAGCTCTCCGTGCGGCGAGGATATTCCGGAGGAATGATCATTGCTTGGCCAGAGTCCAGCTCTAGAGGCGAAACCGAGGTTAAGAGCGTTTGGATGGGTTTGAGTAGTCATGAATTATGCTCCTCTTCAGCAGCACTGCAGTTAAGTCCATTTTTTTTCTTTTTAGCTGGGTTTTTGGGGAAAGAGATGAGTGAGTCATGGTGGTGAGCAACTGTCTGAAGAGAAAAGGTTTGGTTAAAGGAATAGTATTATAGAATTAAATTATATAAATTTATTTTGATGAAAATGTCCTCACCCTCATCCCAAGATGTAGATAAATTTGTTTCTTCATCAGATTTGTAGAAATATAGCATTAAATCATCTTGCTCAACATTGGTTCCTCTGCAATGAATGGGTGCCGTCAGAATGAGAGTCTAAACAGCTGATAAAAAACATAACAATAATCTGCACCACTCCAGTCTAATAATTAATGTCTTGTGAAGTGAATAAATTAATGAAGCAGTTATATAGCGCTTTATTGTGTATTGATGTACACCCAAAGCGCTTTACAATCATGGGGGGGGAGGGTCTCTCCTCAACCACCACCAGTGTGCAGCATCCACTTGGATGATGTGAAGTCTGCCACAGGACAACATCACCAGTGCGCTACAGGTGGAGAGGAGAGAGAGTCATAGAGCCAATCAAGTGTATGCGCTCACCACACACCAGCTACAGGTGGAGAGGAGAGAGAGTCATAGAGACAATCAAGTGTATGCGCTCACCACACACCAGCTACAGGTGGAGAGGAGAGAGTCATAGAGACCAATCAAGTGTATGCGCTCACCACACACCAGCTACAGGTGGAGAGGAGAGAGAGTCATAGAGCCAATCAAGTGTATGCGCTCACCACACACCAGCTACAGGTGGAGAGGAGAGAGAGAGTCATAGAGACAATCAAGTGTATGCGCTCACCACACACCAGCTACAGGTGGAGAGGAGAGAGAGTCATAGAGACAATCAAGTGTATGCGCTCACCACACACCAGCTACAGGTGGAGAGGAGAGAGAGTCATAGAGACAATCAAGTGTATGCGCTCACCACACACCAGCTACAGGTGGAGAGGAGAGAGTTATAGAGCCAATCAAGTGTATGCGCTCACCACACACCAGCTACAGGTGGAGAGGAGAGAGAGTCATAGAGACAATCAAGTGTGCGCTCACCACACACCAGCTAGAGGTGGGGAGAGAGTCATAGAGACAATCAAGTGTATGCGCTCACCACACACCAGCTACAGGTGGAGAGGAGAGAGTCATAGAGACAATCAAGTGTATGCGCTCACCACACACCAGCTACAGGTGGAGAGAGAGAGTCATAGAGACAATCAAGTGTATGCGCTCACCACACACCAGCTACAGGTGGAGAGGAGAGAGAGACATAGAGACAATCAAGTGTATGCGCTCACCACACACCAGCTACAGGTGGAGAGGAGAGAGAGTAGAGACAATCAAGTGTATGCTCTCACCACACACCAGCTACAGGTGGAGAGGAGAGAGAGTCATAGAGACAATCAAGTGTATGCGCTCACCACACACCAGCTACAGGTGGAGAGGAGAGAGAGTCATAGAGACAATCAAGTGTATGCGCTCACCACACACCAGCTACAGGTGGAGAGGAGAGAGTCATAGAGACAATCAAGTGTATGCTCACCACACACCAGCTACAGGTGGAGAGGAGAGAGTCATAGAGACAATCAAGTGTATACACTCACCACACACCAGCTACAGGTGGAGAGGAGAGAGTCATAGAGCCAATCAAGTGTATGCTCTCACCACACACCAGCTACAGGTGGAGAGAGAGAGAGTCATAGAGACAATCAAGTGTATGCGCTCACCACACACCAGCTACAGGTGGAAACATCCAATCTGAAAGATGGTGCTTTTTGGCAGTATGGTGTCCCCGTTGTCACTACACTGGGGTGTTAGGACCCACACAGACCACAGGGTGAGCACCCCCTGCTGGCCTCACTAACACCTCTTCCAAGTGAAAAGCTGTGTTTATAAAAAACAAATCCATCATTAAGAGATTTTTAACTTCAAACCATTGCTTCTGGACCAAAATATAAGTCTTCTATTTATAATATTGCTTTCTCAGTGAAAAAATTAATCTCATCTGAATCAGGAGAGAAATATGCGCAGATCAAGCACCGTTTACAAGCCAAAACAGTTCTAAACAGATATGTGGGTGGATGCAAATGTGAGAGGACAGCAGGAGATGGACATATACGCTAGAGGAAGCATTATTATGGATGATGAACTTGTAATTTAGCCAGGAGCGACGATTAAAAAAACTCTAAATGATGGGTTTGTTTCTTACAAACATGCAGCTTTTGGGTTCACAAGCTATTAACTGATGGACTGGAGTGGATTACTGTAATGTTTTATCAGCTGTTTGGACTCTCATTCTGACGGCACCCATTCACTGAAATGCTAAATTTTTCCAAATCTGATGAAGAAACAAACTCATCTACATCTTGGATGGCCTGAGTTTGAGTACATTTTCAGCAATTTTTCATTTTGGGTGAGATATTGCTTTAAAGGGTGAGTGTATAAATGCAAGAGAGGGCAGGTATTGTAGAGCAGAGGGTAACTATTCCTGGACAGAGCAATTCATTTGAATTCCCATTCATTTACATTTGCTCAGTCTGCATATGACCCCGCTGGAAGTGCGTGCTTTGAATTCTGCTGATCTTTAGACACTCATTTTTGCATATACAGGTCTTTTTAAATCTTCTGGAAAAAGACATCCTGACATCACTGATGGCACTGCAAGAACAAAGATGGGAAAAAATAAGTGCATTTCACACTTTTCAGAGGGTCGTTTGGAATTAAAGAACTGCCTCTTTTCAGGTCATGACTTGGAAATGAAGCATGCTTACTTTCAATTCAATTCTCGATAGCACACAACCATGGCTTTACGAAGCTTCCAACAAAATTGAGCCCTGGCAAAACATCTACTATAATATAATTGAACAGCTACATTTTCTGTGTTGCTTGCAAAAATGGTTAGTCAGAATATGACATAATTACCATCAATGGAGAAATGCAAGACAGCAACCAAACTTTTCACTGTCATAAACCCAATTGCAATTAATAGACCAACTGTGAACATACCAAACTAACCCTTACGAAAATTAACAATGGTTTTACTACAAATAAAACAAAAAACATGGTTACTGTATTTAAACCATGGTAACCACAAATTAACCATGGTTTTGCTACACCAACCATAGTTTAACCACGTTATGTGTCGTTAAACTGTGGTTAGACAAATGATAACCAATACACCACAAAAACAATGGTTACTACACTTTTACTACAATAAAACCATGGTTAGTTTTTGTAAGGGGTGATTTAACAAAAAATTAAAATATGTCAGAAAGTGAATATTTTGGGCTTATTTTTCACCCCAACTTACATTTCACTGCTGGTTATATTCTGTATAATTGTGTATGTGACGAATACAAATCTTGAAAATTCCTTCATCTGTCAAACTTCTTCACCAATACAGCGGTTCGGTTTCACTGAGGGCAAGTCAACACTCAAGAAACGCAGGGGGGGAAAAAGAGTCCAAGTACAACTGAACTCTGTGAAAAATATTGAGCTATAATTTAGCCCGAGGCAGATACAGAACGAGAGTTTTTTCCGCATGAGCGCATGCACGCGAGATATAAAGCTGAGCCAGAGTTTACAGAAGCAGTTGCTCGAGACCGTTTCAGGGCCGCGGCCCGCGAGAATAATGACCGAATCTGAAAGATTTAGTGTCATTCTGCTCCAAAATATCCCATCTGACAGACCTTCTGAAGAGCGTCCATAAATAAAGATTTTGACTATTGACAAAAGCAGCGCTTCAAAGCCAGGCTTCCTCCAGAGGAACGGAGACGAACTGAGATATTGATGCCGATTCTTTAACTTTCATCATTTTGTTTCGAGTTGGCTGCCAGTTCAGAGGGAAGCCCTGGTTTTGTGTCAATAACTTCATTTTATGCTCGTTTGTGTGAAATATTCAGCAGCTGTGTCTCCAAACACAACCGTTCACTGTTACTGTAAATCTTTTGTTTGGGGCTTCTTCGTCTCATCGGGGATGTTTTCAGAGTCATCTGCAACGCTGTCGCTTTCACAGTGGCAATTTCAAATTATGACGCTTCGTTTGTGCCAAAAACGCTGAATTATGGACCTTTTTCACGTTCCCGGGTTTCTCAGCAGCGGAAGTCGTCATAGATGGGTTAACTTCAACAGCCGTGAATGGGAGAGTACCACAAATATATGTTTTGCATTCCCACTTGCTCAAATAGCAAAAGAAAAACTCTACGATAGTGTTTTCATGACTTTCAAAAAAAGGGGAAAATTGAGAGAGACTGAAACACCCCTGCATTAGTTAATGCAAACGAACTGCACTTTGCAATTTGATGCAAAGGTGATGTATAAATATAAAAAACTTCAATGCTGTCTGTTAAACGTGTCATCACAGTCTTGTGAAAAGGGTCCATTAAGTGTAAACGCGTCCACACGAGCTCAAACTGTGCCCGACATAATCTCATCTAAATGTGCTCGCTCTTGCTTTCCGCTACCCAGTTAGAGCAGATCAAAATATTAAAGCAATCTGCCTTCAGATGAGATTAAAATACTCACCCGGGGTTCAATCTCATACGCGGCTCTTGACAGAAAGACATGTTGAGCTGTCTGTGAATATGGGCTTTCATTTAAAGTCGGTGAGAGTTAGTGGAAATCTGGAACGAGCGGCGTAAACATCGGACGTCAGGCCATCGCTCTTTCGTTAAAATCCACGCGCTGATGGATGACGGGATCGCCGCGGCCCTGCGACGTAATGACGCCGTTCCTCCGGTATCATCGATCTGCAGCTGACGTTTAGTTACCCGTTAGTACCTCATATTCTGTTCACACGGTCAATGAATGACAGAAAGGACTTTGAATCGGGGTTGGGAAGGAGGGGGCTGTTTACTGCAAACTTGTAGTAAAGGGTTCACGCCAAACTGAAAATTCTGTCATCAATTAGGCTACTCACCCTCATGTCATTCCAAACCCGTAAGACAAATTAAAGGGGTCATCGGATGCAAAATTCACATGTTGTTTGAACTAAAATGCGTCTTGGCAGTGTGTGTAGTCTACACAACCACTCTATAATGATACAAATCCACCAAACCAAGATTAGTTTACACCCTGATAAATCCAAACCCCTTTCTCCGGTTCTTGGTAGAGTGACGTAGTTCTAACAAGCCCCGCCCACGATTGTTGATTGACAATGGCGTTTTATCACAGACCCGCTCTGAGTGAGCCGCCATTGTTTCACCGCTGGAGCAGATGTAGACAAGAATGGCTCCTAAGCGATTGAGGTGTTTTGTTGTTGGATGTAATAATGAACATAGCCGCTGAAAACGCAGACGATTACTTTAGTTTTTGAAGGGAATGCACTCGATCTCCCAATGTTCGCGCGAATCATTCATGATCCAGCTTCACCTACAGAAAAAGGGAGTATACGTTTTTCCTTTCCTAATAATGTGCTAGTTAGCAAGTTCCACGGCTAAATGTGGCTAAAGTAAACCGTATGGCTTGTCACCACACAGAAGAGAGGGGCGGGGTCAGCAGAGCTCATTAGCATTTAAAGGGACATGCACCAGAGCTGATTTCGACAGGGTAAAAAGGGGGTTGTTTTACACTACCATTGAACATTTTTAACCAAAGTATGTTATAGACTTTTCATTAAGACCCTAAAGAATCATATCAACTTGTGGAAAATGGGATTCCAATGACCCTTTTAAGATATTTGTGATGAAATCGGAGAGCTCTCTGAACCCTGCATAGACAGCAATGCAACTGAAATGTTCCCAGGTCCAGAAACATAGCAAGGACATCGGTGAAACAGTCCATGTGACATCAGTGGCTACGAGAATATCTTTTGAACAAGGCTGGTTTTAATTCATCAAAACATCTCTTGAGGGCATATTTCATACAGACTGATTTATGGTGCTTATGAAACTGGAAAGCCCTTTCTCGGTTTGGCAAACTGTAATCTGATTGTCTGGCTTCTGTTCACCAGATCTAGTTAAAAATGTACTGGTTTACACTCTTGAGGAAACTAATCACCGAATTTACCCAAATTTTACAGATTCAAAACTATGAAAGATATTCAAAACGCAAAGAGTTTTGTTTGAGGCACTTAGTAGCAAGTAAACTATCCCAGAGTAGAACTCAATATTCAATTTCTGAGTTATGAGTTTGGAGAAATAAGATGCAGGCCAACTTCTTACTTTTGGCAGGAACAATTCTGATCATGCTTTTATTTTCATTTTTTTTTTTTTTAGGCTGTTGCATTTAAATTTAATGAATTAATGATATAATAAAAGACTGGCATGAAATAATATATTTTTTATCAGTTATTAATATATAAATAAATATAGCATTTGATATCACAATATATCATTACACCATTTTAATATTTAATTTAATAAAATTAATTATTTAATGTCAGTGATAAAATAGACTGGCATGATACATTTATTTATTAATAAATAATATATTTAAAATAAACAAAGAAATCAAAAATAATAAATATGAAATTTGACACGCTTTTTATTAATTAATCAAATGTAATACATTTAGAATAAATAACAAATATTAAAATAAATAATTTAATGCCATGATGTAATATTAAACTAGCATGAAATAATACAGTTTATTTATGAATAAATAATATATATATATAAAATGATTTCATGCCATTGATATAACAGACCACATTAAATAATTTATTTACTAATAAAGAATACATAACAAATACTGAATTTATTTCATGCCAGTGATTTAATAATAGATCAGCATGGAATAATAACTGTATTTATTAATAAATAATAAATACAGTGGTAATCAGTAATAAAATACTATATTATAAATAGTATAGTGATCAGCACCTTCTTCTAGTCCCGCAATCCAGACTCAAGTGTAAAGGGGATCGAGCTTTAGAGATCAGATAAATGTAAAATATAATTAATATAAAAAAGGTAAACAAGCTGTCACTAGGGCGGTACCTTTAGAAAGTTATAAATATACCAATGTGTACACTTAGGTACTAATATGTATCTTTAAGGTTACATTACATGCGCCATTTAGGGGCAAATAAGGTACTAATTTTGAAAAGGTCCTTAAATAATGAATTAAATAAAACAAAATGTGGCTGGTCACTTTACAGGTGTGTATGTGTTACAGGTGTTACAGGTGTTACAGGTGTGTATGTGTACTGTGTTACAGGTGTTACAGGTGTGTATATGTACTGTGTTACAGGTGTGTATGTGTACTGTGTTACAGGTGTTACAGGTGTGTATGTGTACTGTGTTACAGGTGTTACAGGTGTGTATGTGTACTGTGTTACAGGTGTTACAGGTGTGTATGTGTACTGTGTTACAGGTGTTACAGGTGTGTATGTGTTACAGGTGTTACAGGTGTGTATGTGTACTGTGTTACAGGTGTGTATGTGTACTGTGTTACAGGTGTGTATGTGTACTGTGTTACAGGTGTTACAGGTGTGTATGTGTGTTACAGGTGTTACAGGTGTGTATGTGTACTGTGTTACAGGTGTGTATGTGTACTGTGTTACAGGTGTTACAGGTGTGTATGTGTACTGTGTTACAGGTGTTACAGGTGTGTATGTGTACTGTGTTACAGGTGTGTATGTGTACTGTGTTACAGGTGTTACAGGTGTGTATGTGTTACAGGTGTTACAGGTGTGTATGTGTACTGTGTTACAGGTGTTACAGGTGTGTATGTGTACTGTGTTACAGGTGTGTATGTGTACTGTGTTACAGGTGTTACAGGGCCTTCTGTGTCGGCATCCGCAGGTTTAATAACAAACAGTGTACGTGTTACAGTTGACAGGTGTTATGTGTAATGTGACAGGTGCTGTGTTAGTGTGTCTATCTTACTGTGTTACAGGTGTTACAGGTGTTCTTTATGTCAACTCCATTTAGAGATGTTACAGGTGTGTATGTGTACTGTTGTTACAGGTGTGTATGTGTACTGTGTTACAGGAACGCCTCAGTCATCCTGCAGGTGTGTATCTTGTAAAGTGTTACAGTGTGAAATTTGTGTTACATGAAAGTCCTGTGCTCAGTTTGTCTGCAGTTACAGGTGTTACAAATATTTTCTTATGCATTTATTCAACCTCACACAACAAAGCTGGACTCACTAAACAGTGTCCATTCCTGTTGATAGAATTTATTTAACATTGAAACCAGGGTTTGCTGTCATTCAAAGATCATAAATAAGAATCATTACTGTTTACAATTCTATACTGTCATATATACTTTTTATAAATACACTGCCATTCAGTCTCAATGATTTTAAAACAGGATCTTTAGTACTGTCTTGACCACCACAGATCCTATTTATTTGGTCAAAAATATAATATTAATACAATTTAAAATAATGGTTTTCTATTTTATTATACTTTAAAATACAATTTATTTCTGTGATGCAAATCTGTTTATGCAGCATCATTACTCCAGTCTTCAGTGTCACATGTCCAAATATGTTGATTTATGTTGAAGTAATGAGTCTATATATATATATATTTTTCATCACACACACACACATATATATATATATATATATACACATAAACACACACAGCCTGTTCATATATATACACACACATATATACACACACACATATATATATATATATATATATATATATATATATACACACACACACACACACATATATATATCTTCACACACACACACACATACATATATACACACACATATATACACACATATATATATATATATATATATATATATATATATATACACAACATACACACACACACATATATATATATATCACATAAACACACACACACATATATATATCTTACATATATATATATATATATATATATATACATATATCACACACACACCATATATATATAGAGTGTTTGTTTTTGTGAGGACTATTTAATAAATAAAAGTAAAGGAATTCAGTCAATCTTTTCTAACAATACAATTAACCTTTTATAAATTTAAATCATCGTTGGTGAATAAAAGTGCCAAATTCAGTTTGTCCTGCAGCAAAGGAAACATTATCTATTGAAAAGTGCATTTTTTCACTTTGTGTTCAAAGCTGGACTTGTCACTAAAATAAATAAAGTAAAAGTGTATTTAAAAAATATATAAAAATGACAGACAGGGTTTAACTAAAACTAAAATCAAATGAAACATTAAGTGAAACAATTATTTACTATATTGAATATATAATGATATAAATACACTGATTTAAACAGATTTTACTAATGATTGCTCTGAAATAAATGTTTTAAATATCATAAACCACTTATTATGTATTGGTCGTCAAAAAATAATATTAATACAATTTAAAATAATGGTTTTCTATTTTATTATACTTTAAAATACAATTTGTAATGGCAGGCAGGCATTATACACACATATATATACACACACACACACACACACATATATATCTACATACATATACCCACACACATATGTACTCATAACAGAATTAAATTGAATTTTCATTTGAGTATGTATGATAATTAATCTCAAGTGTCATAACATGAATCATATACTTGCACCCTATAGCACAAGAGATGATTATTTAAGCTTGGTTTCTTCCTCAGTAATCTCCTTTACGTTAGTGTCATCTTGTACATTATTAGCAGACAGCGGACGGTCTGCTGTGAAACTGGACAGATGGAGATGGTGCTGGTGTTCAGTACCTGTGTTCAGCAGGAGATGTACGACAGTGAATGAGCTCTTGTTCATTAGCAGAGGAAACTCTCTAGCTTTCATTGATTTTCACTTCCTCTCTTCTCTTTCTTGTCGTTCTTCTTAGCGGGGGATTACAGCACTTGTTCACAGAGCTTTCAGTCCAGTTCTGCTACGTAATCATTTTCTCATGTTATACTCACACGGTGTCTGGAATCATTACTGTCAGCTCTGAAGGAACCAAGCCACATCTCATGATCTACAATCAATACAAAACCAGAGAAACAATTCATATATTTCATCAAAACGTACAGAAAACAATCGATTCAATCTATTATTATTATAGATTCGATTTTTAGCTTTTTAAAACATACTTTAATAAAAACAGTAATATTTACCTCCTTCCATCACTTCTTTTTATTCTCTTGTTCCACCAATTGTGAACTGCATGCAAGATAGCTTATGAAATAAAGATTATAGTTTTATACATACATAAATAAATAAAGAAGAATAAGTGTGTTTGTGTGTAGATGCATAAAATAGAGATACATAAACAATTTAAATGTGAAAATCAAACCTTGCAATAAAAAATGTAAAAAATAAATGTGTTATGAAATGATTAATCGCATCCAAAATAAAAAAGTTTTTGTCTACATAATATATGTGTGTTGTGTATATTTATTATGTATATATATATATAAATACACATGCATGTATACATTTCAGAAAAAATATGTAAATATTAAATATATTTATTTATAATATAAATTATATAAATATAGACATGTAAATATTTTCAATATATATACTATGTGTGTGTGTAGTGAAATATACAAAATAAATATACACAGAACACACATATATATTATGAAAATAAAAACGTGTATTAATCGCGATTAATCGTTTGACAGTTTCAAAAAAGATAACTTACAAAATTAATAAATAAACTCATTAATTACATTTATGCATTTAGCAGACGCTTTTATCCAAAGCGACTTACAGTACATTCAGGTTATACATTTATTGTCAGTATATGTGTTCTCTGGGAATTGTTATATATATAATAGAGATGCATAAAAATACTGAATTTACACACTCTTCAAAATTGCTTTGAAACATATATTAGTGCTGTCAAATGAGTAATCACATCCAAAATAGCCGTTTTGTTTACATAATATATGCCCGTGTACTGTGTATATTTATTATATATATATATATATATATATATATATATATATATATATATATATTATAAACACACATACAGTATGTATTTTGAAAATATTTATATTTATATTACATGTCTATATTATATATATATATATATATATATATATATATATATATATATATATATATATATGTGTATTTATATACATAATAAATATACACAGTACACAAACATATATTATGGAAACAAAAACTGTTATTTTGGATGCGATTAATCGTTTGACAGCACTAATATATATCAAATTAGACCGATAAAAATGTCAATCAAAACACAATTAAAACAATTGTATTTACCTCCTTCAGCCACTTTGTTTTTGTGAAGTGCATGCACAGGATTGTGGGATATCACAGCAGTGAAGGACATCTGTGCTGTCATCTGAAACAGACCAGATGAAGACGTCTCAGTAGATGCTCTGTATACCGCCTGAGAAGTGTGTATTACAGTTTTAGACGCTCTCTGTGGTGTAACTATTGAGTACTTGCTGTGCACTACTGTAAAGCCACAAGGTCGAGTTGTTTTGACCTTTGACCTTTAGAAATGCAGTCTGTGTTTCATGCCCTTTGGTTAGGGAGCACAAGTGTGTGTGTTTGTCTATAGGGGAATTTCGATTAGTCCTTTCAGTGAGCGCCGCTGTAATTTCCTCAGATGTAGCCTGCTGACGTATGCAGAAGAAATCAGGCCTAAACCCCAGAGGGCCACGGTGACCCACACACCTCTGCGCATGCTAACACGTGCTGCGCAAGCACAAAACAACCACCACACAGACACACAGACACACACACACGCACACGCACACACACAGACGCGCACACACACACAGACGCGCACGCACGCACACACACACACACACACACACACACACGCACACAGACACACACGCACATACACACGCACACACACACACACATACACACACACACACACAGACACACACACACACACACAGACAGACACACACACACACACACACACACACACACACACACACACACACACACACACACACACACACCTGCGCTGCACGCACACAGCACACACACACACACACACACGCACACACACACACACACACAGAAGAAAAAACACTAATGAGATCTCAGATGTTTCTCCTCAAAAGCAAGTCAGAGATCTCAATATGAACTCAAACTTTTCTCATTAAATTCTCCCGAAGTCAAATGATCTGAGCTGCAATTTGCTACCATTTACTCATTTACATCAAGATATTTTAGGAATAAATATGCAAAACTGATTAATTTGCCTTTCTATTAAGTGTCCTGAGCTCTAAAGGAGCCACTTACAACTTACGAATACAACGGTTTGTTACAGTAATTAATGTAAGCTCAGATTCATCAAATTGTATCAGTGTTATCTTACTATCATTGAGATACTATTTTGGCTGGTGTGCCAACCTGGTGTGTGGTGAGCGCACTGGCGCCGTTGTCCTGTGGCAGCCGTCGCATCATCCAAGTGGATGCTACACACTGGTGGAGGTTGAGGAGAGACCCCTTCATGATTGTAAAGTGCTTTGGGTGTACAACAATACACAATAAAGCATTATATAAATGCATCATTCATTCATTACTCTACCATACGCCGTCTCCAAAGGCGTTTCAGAGAATTTGGCAGTACATCCAACCGGCCTCACAACCGCAGACACGTGTAACTACACCAGCCCAGGACCTCCACATCCAGCATCTTCACCTCCAAGATTGTCTGAGGTTTGCATAACCAAAGAATTTATGCACAAACTTTCATAAACCGTCTCAGGGAAGCTCATCTGCATGCTCGTCGTCCTCATCGGGGTCTTGACCTGACAGCAGCAATTTAAAGAGGTAATAACACAAGAAGTGCTTAAATAAACTAAATAAATCAAATTAATATTCACTCTTCTGAAAGCTTCAGCTGACTTAAAAGCAAACACTTGCGCTTCCTTCTTAATAAGCAGACGGTTAAATGAGAAGGAGTGGGGAAATAAACAAGGGATTCATTAAAAGGTTTCTGAAAGGATAGTGTGTGATGAATGTGGCACTTTCTTAGAGCCGCTGCCTCTGTAATGATCCTCTACGGTCTGCGGCGTCACGCTGTTTGCCCTGAACAACAAGCTCCATACACACCGATCCTGACCTCTCACACACCATCCAGAGCTTCATAATAACACGCAATGGGAGCCATTTCTCTGCCGCCGGGCGTCACAGGATTATATACATTATAGTTAATGAACAGAGATCGACTCATGAGTAAATGTACAAATTCAAGCGGGCTGAGAGGATAGAATCGGTTCTGGATGGAAACGTCTGTAATGGGAAACAGCAACATTTATAACAAACAAAAGTCTGACAGAAGAACATTAACGCGTGTGCTGCTGGGTGTTTGGAGGCCAGCGGATGTCAGTCACTTGTTTCCCTCTGCAATAAGGTTAATAACAGTTACTGTTGGACTGTAGTCTGAATCTGAAATGATTACAAATGTTCATCAGAGGTGCAGGACAGACACAGAGACGAAGCTAAACTTCACTGAGGAACAAGGATGAGGATCAGGAAGGCTGTTCATCACAATACCTGGAGAAAGCATCTGTTAGCGTTTGCATTCTTCTGGAATAGTGCTCCGGATGTACCTGCGCTCTGGCAGAGTTTCACATGAAATGATCACGTCGACTTTCAAAGACAGCAGACACTGTTCAAATGAAAATAAACACTTCACACTGTTAGTCTCCAAAAAGACTGTTCACTGTAACACATACAAAGCCACACATTTGGATAAATTGGACAAAGTGACTTACAAACACTTATTTTGGCAAAAGAAAAGTCTGACAAAATATTCTATAATATGATAAATTTGTGGTGGAGCAGTTGTTGGGAAGGATACTTTGGAAATGTAATAAGTAGTCTACCTTTTCAATTACTTTATTAAAGTAATGTAACTGATTACTTTTTTCTAAATTTCAAATGTTTTCAACTGTTAATCATTATCAAACACTTGAATTAAGATTATAATATATTCATTTTAAAGGAGACATTGGATGAAAAATATATTCATTTTCATATAAACGTGTTTTAGCAGTTTGTGGACACAACCACCCTACAATGATAGAAATTCACTCCTTTTTTAATCCCCCCAAAACCTAAACAGTCTCAATTATCAAGCCATTTTAATTTTGTACTGAATAACCAGCGCTCTCTCTCTTCCACCTTCAATACCACGACTTTGAAGACCCTTGAGCAAGGCACCGAACCCACAACTGCTCCCCGGCGCCGCAGCAATATGGCTGCCCACTGCTCCGTGTGTGTGTGTGTGTGTGTGCGTGTGTGTGTGTGTGTGTGTGTGTGTGTGTGTGTGTGAGTGTTCACTACTGTCTGTGTGTGTATGTGTGTGTGTGTGAGTGTGTGTTCACTACTGTCTGTGTGTGTGTGTGTGTGTGTGTGTGTGTGTGTGTGTGTGTGTGTGTGTCTGTGTGTGTGTGTGTGTGTGTGTGTGTGTGTGTGTGTGTGTTCACTACTGTCTGTGTGTGTGTGTGTGTGTGTGTGTGTGTGTTCACTACTGTCTGTGTGTGTGTGTGTGTGTGTGTGTGTGAGAGTGTTCACTACTGTCTGTGTGTGTGTGTGTGTGTGTGTGTGTGTGTGTTCACTACTGTCTGTGTGTGTGTGTGTGTGTGTGAGTGTGTGTTCACTACTGTCTGTGTGTGTGTGTGTGTGTGTGTGTGAGTGTGTTCACTACTGTCTGTGTGTGTGTGTGTGTGTGTGTGTGTGTGTGTGAGAGTGTGTTCACTACTGTCTGTGTGTGTGTGTGTGTGTGTGTTCACTACTGTCTGTCTGTGTGTGTGTGTGTGTGTGTGTGTGTGTGTGTGTGTGTTCACTACTGTCTGTGTGTGTGTGTGTGTTCACTACTGTCTGTGTGTGTGTGTGTGTGTGTGTGTGTGTGTGTGTGTGTGTGTGTGTGTGTGTGTGTGTGTGTGTGTGTGTGTGTGTGTGTGTTCACTACTGTCTGTGTGTGCACTTGGATGGGTTAAATGCAGAGCACAAATTCTGAGTCTACGTCACCATACTTGGCCACACATCACTTTCACTAAATTCATTTATGCCTGGCTGCGCCAATCATTTTACTCAAGACTGCTTTCTGAATGAAGGATAATTCAAGGCAGGTTTTGTTAAAAAGTTCAAACTCAAGGATGATCACTTCCACAGGAGAGAGAGGCGGGGTGAGCAGTGATCATTAGCATGTAAAGAGATATGCAGCGAAACGAGTCACTGTGAACAGAGCTGTTTTTGACAAGGTAAAAAGGGTGTTGTTTTACACGACCACTGAGACCATTTCAAGAAGACCCTGAAGAATCATACCACCTTGTGGAAAATGGGCATCTGATGTCCCCTTTGGATAAATACAGATTTCAAATCACAACAAGAAATAATTGAAATAATTGAATAGCTATGATACTGTTTTTGAAATCAAATCTTTGCATAGCTATGACATGAAACACTGGATCTAACAATGGATTACAAAAAATAAAGCATATACATAAACCCAAATAAACCCAAATAGGAAATATAAGAGTTATCAGATAAGCAGGTTATAAACTTCTGGAACATTTTTGTTTCATATTTTAGAGCAGTCACTAGCTGCATTTCCAACCACCTATTTTTATGCGCATTTTGGAATATCGCATAAAAAATCCTGGATAAGAAACGCCAAAATGTGCATCAATTCTAAAATACGCATAAAAACATATTTGAGTAGGATACATTTTTTATCCGATAAGAAAAAATGTGCATAAACTACGATGAAACACATTTACCGAATAAATCGGAAAAGTCATGTGACTTTGCGCTATGAGACGGGATAACTTGACTAGCCAGCGGACTGATCTCGTTCATAGCATCCATATGTTGTTATGGTAATGCGGAAAAGCCTGAGTAAAGTATTTCTGTATAATTGTCTTACACGACTGCGTTCCCAAACAGCAGCATCCTCCTCCGAAAGTAATGACCGCATTTATTGTGTCTCGTTTGCTCGGTCTGAGGTGCAAGCAATTTATGTCATATATGAAAATTATTAGGCCTATATTCAGTGGCTTCTCCAATATTCTTAGTGATATTTAGTGCCACGGTTTACCAGGAAGTGATGCTTTTGTTCTCTTTGACTTGTTAGATAGATGGAAATGGTGCTTTATTCGCATATGTTTTATGCGATATTCCAGTTTTCCATCTTTGGATAGAAACATAGCTACTGCAATTTATGAAAGAAATCAATTAAATATGTATGTGGGAGTGTGTGTGAAAAAATAAATCAGATGTAACCCCTTTGTAATCCTTAACATTTTCATAAGTAGCTGTAATTTAATTATACATTTTGTCCTCAGTAACTGATTACAAATACTTTTATTTTGTAATTAAATTACGTAATTTAGTTACATGTAACTAGTTACTCCCCAACACTGTGGGTGAGTTAAAATATGTATCTCCATTATAACTTTATGAAAATATGCAATGCTTAAAATGCACAAAACGCCTTGTTCACACTCGACATGTTTAATGTAAATTCAGTTATCACCTTTAAAAACCAAACTGTGTGAGCTGAAAACACACTGAAGCGCTCCAAACAGGAGTGAGGACTGTATTTAGCTGCAGTGTGAACGCGGCTGTCGTGAATCAAAGCGCCGAGAGCATCTGTGTGTGGATTATTCCTCAGAAAGCTCTGTTCATTACTCATCACACAGAGTCTAACCGACCCTCGAGCCAAACACACAGACAGAAACAAGTTCATTACTTCCACTTAAACAGGTTAGCGTCACGTCGAAGCGGTCTGAGCGATTGTGAATGTGTCTGAGGATTTACTGTTTTCAGGTTTGTGCGCATCTCGTCGGTGTTCTGCTGCGAGACACAGATGAAATCTGAATCAATCACGCTTGTGAACTCACTGCGGGGTGGCATTTCTATTTTGCTCTTCTCGCTCTCTTTGTGACCATTACGTTTGAGGCTACATCTGTCACTGCGATCCTGCAGGAAGAGGTTAAAGAATTAGGAAACATGGCAGCTCAATAACTTCACCGTCCTTCATAAGGCAGAGCTGAGATGCTTTCTACAAGATGTTGTTGGCTAACACTGACTTAACTACATTTCCCAGACTTTCAATAACAAATAAATACATTTAAATGTCAAAACAAAATATAATTTACATTTATATAATTAAAAAAACTATTAAAAAAGTATTTTACATGCATAAAGTTTGATAAAATTAAATATTTTTTTTTCATATATATAGAGTTTGATGCCAATTAAGTTATTTTTCAACAAACTAAATGAAATACTGTTTTATTGTAGGGGTCATCGGATAGACATGCACTTTTACATGTTGTTTGCACTGAAATGTGTGTTAGCAGTGTGTGTACACAACCACCCTGTAATGATGACATCCTAAAGATTTTCATCTCATTAAATAATTTCGACTTTCTCATATCAAGCCATTCTCAGATGCCCGTCTGTGTGATGTCCCACAGGCCCAGACCCCGCCCACGATTGTTGATTGACACTAGCGTTTTATCTTAGCCCCGCCCTCTGAGTGAGCTGTCATCAGTCCACCATTGTTTCGACTCCGGAGCAGATGTAGACAAGAACGACTCCTAAGCGAATGAGGTGTTTTGTAGCGTGATAGAAGATTAGTTAGGACGCAGGAGCTAAATCATTTAGGGCCTTATAGGCAAGTAATAATATTTTGTAACTGATACGAAACTTAATAGGTAGCCAGTGCAGAGACTGTATAATTGGAGTAATATGATCATATTTTCTTGACCTGGTAAAGACTCATTTTGTACTATCTGTAGCTTGTTTATTGAAGATGCAGGACAAGCACCTAGCAGTGCATTACAATAGTCCAGTCTAGAGGTCATGAATGCATGAACTAACTTTTCTGCATCAGAAACACTGAACATGATCCGTAGCTTGGAAATGTTTCTAAGATGGAAGAATGCTGTTTTTCTAACATGGGAAATATGATTTTCAAAAGATAAGTTGCTGTCTAATATAACAAATGATAATGAATAATTGAATAAATGTATAAAGAAGTATGTATAAATGTCTAAGTAATAATCCATTTGTGTGATTAATAAACAATAAATGAATCGTATTGAAGTTTGTGTTAGCATCTTGCGGGGCAGATTTATTTATAAGGGCAGTTTGAATTATTTAAATGATGAGTATCTTCCCAAGCTTTCCCGGCGCAGCAGCTTGTCCCGGTCCTAAAATCCTCCTCCGGTCACTGAGTGACGGAGAACCTGCATCCGAAAGAAACGTCCTATCTGCAGGATCGGCGATGCGTGTCTGAACTTCACTATAGACGAGATTAGAGTCAGTGCTAATGAAACCACCAAACGCAGTCGACATTCATTACACTCAGTGATGAACAAACAGTGTCTGAGGAGTATAGTCTTCAATGACTTTTCAATATCCTGTTACAGTGTTCAACTAAACGGGAAACAGTTTGTGCTATTTTATGTAAATGAGTTTAAAATCACTATAAAGTCACACTACGTTTAAATGCAAATGCAGCTTTATGCTAATGAGTAGTTATGCAATGCTTCAAATCTTCAAATCAACTTTTACACATTGCAACGCTGATAAATATAATCTCAATGAAAATAGCTTTTTAAATTAGGGGAGGGGAATAAAAGAAAACGCATCTTCACAGGGGTTATTGATTGATTTATTGATTTTTGCAACATAATAACGACAAAATAATAAATAAATAAATAAATAAATAATAAAGATAAGAATAATACATTTCATTAACCTGTTTTTTATAAATAAACAAATAACAAAAACTAAGAATAAGAATAATAAATCATGATTTAAATTATTAAATTTTATTTAATAAATATATTATTTATTGTACTGCAAAATAAAAATGATATGATAATAATACAATTATAATAATAAAATAAACCTCAATATATTTGTCTTTACTATTATTTATTAAACTCTTTATACATTTATAGAATTGGTTATTTTTGCAATATAAAATTAAAACAAAAACAATTCTATTACTATTATTATTATTATAATCCTCAATTTTATTTATTTAAATTATGTGAGTATAGGAGAGCATAAGTCTCAGTGGACGTCCATGACATGTGGAGTCCCACAAGGCTCTATTCTTGCACCGCTCTTGTTTAGCCTGTATATGCTCCCACTAAGTCAGATAATGAGGAAGAACCAAATTGCCTATCACAGCTATGCTGATGATACCCAGATCTACCTAGCCTTATCTCCAAATGATTATAGCCCCATTGACTCCCTCTGCCAATGCATTGATGAAATTAACAGTTGGATGTGCCAAAACTTTCTTCAGTTAAACAAGGAGAAAACTGAAGTCATTGCATTTGGAAACAAAGATGAAGTTCTCAAGGTGAATGCATACCTTGACTCTAGGGGTCAAACAACTAAAAATCAAGTCAGAAATCTTGGGGTGATTCTGGAGACAGACCTTAGTTTTAGTAGTCATGTCAAAGCAGTAACTAAATCAGCATACTATCATCTCAAAAACATTGCAAGAATTAGATGTTTTGTTTCCAGTCATGACTTGGAGAAACTTGTTCATGCCTTTATCACCAGCAGGGTGGATTATTGTAATGGTCTCCTCACCGGCCTTCCAAAGAAGACCATTAGACAGCTGCAGCTCATCCAGAACGCTGCTGCCAGGATTCTGACCAGAACCAGAACATCTGAGCACATCACACCAGTCCTCAGGTCCTTACACTGGCTTCCAGTTACATTTAGGATCGATTTTAAAGTACTTCTACTCGTTTATAAATCGCTCAATGGCCTAGGACCTAAATATATGTCAGATATGCTCACTGAATATAAACCTAACAGACCACTCAGATCATTAGGGTCGAGTCAGTTAGAAATACCAAGGGTTCACACAAAACAAGGGGAGTCCGCTTTTAGCTATTATGCCGCCCGCAGCTGGAACCAGCTTCCAGAAGAGATCAGATGTGCTAAAACATTAGCCACGTTTAAATCCAGTCTCAAAACTCATCTATTTAGCTGTGCATTTGTTGAATGAGCGCTGTGCTACGTCCGAACTGACTGCATTGTATTTTATGTAGAATCATTTTCTATTTAACTGTTTTAAATCTCATTTTAAATCAATTTCTATATCATTTTAAAACTCCTTGTTTTATTATTTTTAACTTCTTGTTTTTATTGCTGTGAATGATTATTTCACATTCTTTTATGTAAAGCACTTTGAATTACCAATGTGTATGAAATGTGCTATACAAATAAACTTGCCTTGCCTTGCCTTGCCTAAATTATAAAAAAATCGTTATTAATAATCATCATTATCATAAAATATAATTTAATTTTAATTAAATTCAAAAATGTAAACATCAATAAATATTGTTATTAATTAGTGTACCGTAAAATTGTATTTAATAATATTAATACAAATACAAAATGTAATAAAAATAATAAAATATGTATATTATTTAAATGATAAAATATTAAACAAATCACTATATTTATTGCTTTACTGTCAAGTATTTATTATTATTATTATTCCAGTAGTAGAAACGCTGCTATGACTCTGTTGGGCTGTGCTCCAGATGCTGTCCTGAGCACTTCATCTTTCTCCAGCTGACACAGAGCGAGTATGACAGACCGCTGGCCCCGACCGGGCCCCTGCTCGACCTCTGCGCTCCGCACCAGATGGTGACACGTGTTCGGCTTTAGCGTTTGGCCATCGGTCCTACGTCCGACCCCACCGCGATTGGTCTGGGACCGCGATACGTCTCGCACCGAGAGCAGATCATCGTGGCGTAGCACAGCGCTGGGAGAAATAATGATACAAACTGATTATAAGTCTATTACGGCCACTCTGCAGGGCTGCAAGCCGAGCCGGGGAAGTGGAATCCCATTATCTAAGATGTCTGGATAATGGATTTTGCGTGAGGGGCTTTTTCTGGTGTTAGGAGTATTATCTTCACGAAGCCTGTAATGATACCTGTGGGCTGGGCAATACAGGAGGAAGAAACTCATCGCGGAGACATCGACTTCTTGGCTTTCTGTCACTCTCTCTGGATTCTCGCTCTCCTCACCTGCCATTATAAAAAGAGCGCTATTGTCAACATCACTTCGGTGTTGCTTAGCCAACAGTTTTAGTTCTTGCAAATGAACGTGATCGCAAATTACCAACAGAAACGGGTACAAAACAGGTGAGAGTGTGACACAGATGTCAGATGTGTTGACTGTTTAATATCAAGCTCCAAAAAGTTAGTTTCAAACACTTTATGAACAGTAGGATTCCACAAAAAGTGCTAAGCTACAGAGGCAGTGCTTTTTTAAAGAGATAGTTCACCTAAAGATGACATTTGCTGAAAATGCACTCACCCTCAGGCAATCCAAGATGTAGATGAGTTTGTTTCTTCATCAGATTTGGAGAAATGCAGCATTGCATCACTTGCTCAGCAACAGCAGTGAATGGGTGCCGTCAGAATGAGAGTCCAAACAGCTGATAAAACATCACAATAATCCACACCACTCCAGTCCATCAGTTAATGTCTTGTGATGCCAAAAGCTGAATGTTTGTAAGAAACAAAAGCATCTTTGAGATGTTTTTAACTTCAAACTGTTGCTAAAATACGAGTCCTCTATCCATAATATTGCTTTCTCCAGTGAAAAATCATCTCATTTGAAGCAGGAGAGAAATATGCACAGATCAAGCACCGTTTACAAGCCAAAACAGGCCTATATGTAGGTGGATTTTGATGTGAGAGGTGGACATTAAGGATTCCAGACTCATATTTTGGCCAGAAGCAACAGTTTGAAATGTAAAAAAAAAAAGGGCGTTAAAACATCTTGATGGATTTGTTTCTTACAAACACGCAGCTTTTCACCAGGACGCTACGCTCCATCTGACTAGTAAGCCAATTCTCCAATAACAGCTATGATGACTTTTGTTCTACCCACTTAAAAGATAAAGGTACTTGTAGTGTCCAATCTATACAGACTGTGTCTGTTCCCCGAATATTGAGTTCAAAATATAAATTTAATGCAGGATCTAGAACAAATCTGATCGTGATTAAACCAGAAAAATGCAAAATAAATGAACAAAAACAATTTTTAAAGCTTGGGCTACTAAACATCCGGTCACTCACACCCAAAGCAGTTATTGTAAATGAAATAATCACAGATAATAGTTTTGATGTACTCTGTCTGACTGAAACCTGGCTTAAAACAAATGATTATTTTGGTCTAAATGAATCTACTCCACCAAGCTACTGTTATAAGCACGAGCCTCGTGAGACTGGTCGTGGCGGCGGTGTCGCAACAATATATAGTGATACTCTCAATGTTACTCAGAAAACAGGATACAGGTTTGACTCATTCGAAATACTTATGCTTAATGTTAAACTGTCAGATAAGCAAAATAAATCTGTCCTATCCCTTGCTCTGGCTACTGTGTATAGACTGCCAGGGCCATATACAGATTTTCTTAAAGAATTTGCAGATTTCCTCTCAGACCTATTGGTTACTGTTGATAAAGCACTAATTGTTGGAGATTTTAACATTCACGTTGATAATACAAATGATGTGTTAGGACTTGCGTTTACTGACCTAATAAACAATTTTGGTGTCAAGCAAAATGTCACCGGGCCCACGCATCGTTTTAATCATACGCTAGATTTAATAATATCGCATGGAATTGATCTAACTGATATAGATATCATACCTCAAAGTGATGATGTTACTGACCATTTCCTTGTATCGCATGCTGCATATTACTGATATTAACTATATGGCTCGCGTTATCGCCCAGGCAGAATTATTATTCCAGCCACTAAAGACAGATTCACAAATAACCTGCCTGATTTATCTCAACTGCTCTGTGTACCCATAAATACAGATGAACTAGACACAATTACTAGCAACATGGGAACTATTTTCTCCAATACGTTAGAAACTGTTGCACCCATCAAATTAAAAAGGTTAGAAAAACGTGCTGCGCCATGGTACAACAGTTATACCCATTCTCTCAAGAAAGATACTCGTATTCTTGAGCGCAAATGGAGAAAAAGTAACTTGGAAGTCTTTAGAATTGCGTGGAAAAACAGTATGTCCAGCTATAGACAGGCTCTAAAACTGCAAGAACCGAGTATATCCGCAAACTCATAGATAATCACCAAAACAATCCAAGGTTTTATTTAGCACAGTGGCTAGATTAACAAATAAACAGATGTCACCCGATCTAAATATTCCCTCACAGTTTAATAGTAATGACTTTATGAATTTCTTTACTGATAAAATAGATAATATCAGAAATACTTCAACTTCAACTTCAACTTTTATTTATTTGTATAGCACATTTTAATGCAATTGTATTGCCCAAAGTGCTTCACAATTTAAAAGAAAACATATACAATTTTTAAAAACAATAAAGTCTAACATAATTAATAAGAATAAACCACTTAAAATGAACCAACCCACAGATGAAAAATACCCTTTATCAGGTCATTACAAATCGGGGTATTTCCTTTACAAAAGGTCTCTACGAAAGTCTTGCCTCTCCGAAAGCTAATGTAAAAAGATGAGTTTTCAACTGAGATTTAAAAACTTCTAAGGATGGAGCCTGCCGAATATGAAGTGGAAGACTATTCCACAATTTGGGAGCCACGACCATAAATGCTCTATCACCTTTAGATGTTTTTTTGGAACGAGGAACTGCCAGTAACAGTTTATCTGCTGATCTCAGTGTCCTAGCCGATGTATAGTACTCTAAAAGATTGGTGATATAACTTGGGGACATGTTATGAAGTGCTTTGTAAACCATCAATAAAATCTTAAAATCGATCCTGTACTGAACTGGTAGCCAGTGAAGAGAAGATAATACTGGAGTAATATGATCCCTTTTTTTCATGCCTGTCAGAAGCCTGGCTGCAGCGTTCTGTACAATTTGCAGACGAGATAGATGTCGCTGACAGATCCCAACATAAAGAGAATTGCAATAATCCAATCTCGAGGTAATAAATGCATGGATAACGGTTTCTAAGTCTTTAAAACTAAGAATGGGTTTTAACCTGGAGATCATTCTAAGTTGGTAAAAACTGCTTTTCACTACCGACTTTATCTGATTGTCAAAGCTAAGAGTTGAGTCGATTATGACACCCAGGTTTCTTACACTGTTTTTTACGATTATTTCTAAAGGAGCAATATTACTGGAGATCATCTCTTTGATTTTTGGTGGACCAAAAATAATTATCTCAGATTTTTTGTCATTAAGCTGAAGAAAATTTTTAGACAACCAACTTTTGACCTCTTCTAGACAGAGTAACAGGGACTGTAGCAAGTGCTCGTTGCCAACTTTAAGTGGTAAATATATCTGAGTGTCATCAGCATACATATGATAGGAAATGTCATAGCGACAGCATATAGATCCAAGTGGACACATGTACAATGAAAATAATGTAGGGCCCAGAATAGACCCTTGAGGAAGACCATATTTTAAAGGAGCCACAGAAGATGAGTTATTTGCAAAATTAACAAAGAATGTTCTATCATGCAGATATGAATGAAACCATTTTAAAGCTGTTCCTTTGATGCCTACATCACACTCCAAGCGTTTTAAAAGGATCGAGTGATCAACAGTGTCAAATGCAGCACTGAGATCCAGCATAATTAAAACAACCCCCAACCCAGAATCAACTGCCATCCGTAAATCATTCACAATTTTTACCAAAGCGGTCTCTGTACTGTGACCAGCTCTAAATCCAGATTGGAATTTATCCAGAATATCATTTTCAGTTAAAAAAGGGGTAATTTGAGAAAGAACAACCTTTTCTAAAACTTTAGATAGACATGGTAATTTAGAGATTGGGCGGAAATTATTCAGCTCTGTAGGGTCAAGACCTGATTTTTTAAGTAAGGGAAAGACCACTGCTTGCTTAAGACAAAGTGGGACAACACCATTAATTAAAGAGCTATTCACAATAGATAATATACTAGGGCCCATAAATTCAAACAGATTCTTTAAAAAGTGAGGTGGAATAGGATCTAAAGGAGTATGTGACAGTTTCATATGTTTAACAATGCCCTCCAGAACTGGAAGAGAGACAAGGTCAAAACAATCAAATATACAAGAACTTGACATAGAGGCTGCTTGAACACTAGGAGAAGTCACAATAATATACAATAACAAACGTAGATTCTACAGCGTCTAGTACTTCAGCATCATTCATCGCACCCAAAGAAAAACTGCAGTGCTTTAGAACTATAGGACAGGATGAGCTAAATAAACTTATCACTGCATCTAAACCTACAACATGTTTATTAGATCCTGTACCAACTAAACTATTGAAAGAGTTGTTACCTGTTGCAGAACAACCGCTTCTCAATATTATTAACTCCTCGCTATCTTTAGGTCACGTCCCAAACCATTTAAGCTGGCAGTTATTAAGCCTCTTATTAAGAAACCAAAATTAGATCCTTGTGAACTGGCAAATTACAGACCCATTTCAAATCTTCCGTTATGTCGAAAATATTAGAAAAGTAGTGTCTGCTCAATTGTGTTCCTTTTGCAAAAAATGATATCTATGAAGAATTTCAGTCAGGTTTCAGGCCCCCATAGCACAGAAACTGCACTTGTTAAAATTACAAATGACTTGCTTCTTGCGTCAGACAAAGGCTGCATCTCGTTGCTAGTTTTACTTGATCTTAGTGCTGCGTCGACACTATAGATCATGACATACTGATAGATCGATTACAAAACTATACAGGTATTCAAGGGCAGGCTTTAAGATGGTTTAGATCCTACCTGTCCGATCGCTACCACTTTGTTTATTTAAACGGGAGTCATCTCAATTATCACCAGTAAAGTATGGAGTACCACAAGGATCTGTCCTAGGTCCTCTATTATTTTCATTATATATGCTGCCCTTGGTAATATTATTAGAAAATACGGGATTAGTTTCCATTGTTATGCTGATGACACTCAACTATATATCTCAACAAAACCAGATGAAACTCTAAACTATCTAAGCTAACAGAGTGTTAAAAATATAAAAGATTGGATGACCAGTAATTTTCTCCTATTAAATTCAGATAAGACCGAGATATTACTTGTTGGACCTAAAACAGTACACAGAATCTCTTGGATTACAATCTGCAACTAGACGGATGTAATGTTACTTCCTCTACAGTTAAAAATCTGGGTGTTATATTAGACAGCAACCTATCTTTTGAAAATCATATTTCCAATGTTACAAAACAGCATTCTTCCATCTTAGAAACATTTCCAAGCTACGGAACATGTTAAGTGTTTCTGATGCAGAAAAGTTAGTTCATGCATTCATGACCTCTAGACTGGACTATTGTAATGCACTGCTAGGTGCTTGTCCTGCATCTTCAATAAACAAGCTACAGATAGTACAAAATGCTGGCTAGAGTCCTTACCAGGTCAAGAAAATATGACCATATTACTCCAATTTTACAGTCTCTGCACTGGCTACCTATTAAGTTTCGTATCAGTTACAAAATATTATTACTTGCCTATAAGGCCCTAAATGATTTAGCTCCTGCGTACCTAACTAATCTTTTATCACGCTACAATCCAACCCGCCTCCCTTAGGTCGCAAAACTCTGGACTCTTGGTAGTACCTAGGATAGCAAAGTCCACAAAAGGAGGTAGAACTTTTCATATCTGGCTCCTAAACTATGGAATAGCCTTCCTGAAAACGTTCGGGGTTCAGACACACTCTCTGTTTAAATCTAGATTAAAGACGCATCTCTTTAGCCAAGCATTCATATAATGCATCTCACAATCTTGTACTGCCAGTCCATCTGAACACATGCACATTATTATGCTTTAGCTTGGGTTATACTGATAATTTCATCCAGGGTTATTCCTGGATGGAGCCGCTGCTACGCTAATTGTTTTACTGTTTCTATACTGCCACGGGATTAACATCCCGTGGTAGTTAGGAATTACACAAGCCTCAGTCTGGATCCTACCCTTAAACGATAGAGATGACCGAACACCTGAGAAGAGACGATGACAACCCTCCGAGATGAGCCCCAGAGACAGATCTCCAGTGAGGACCTCGTCACCTAGACATCCATCGGGAAAGACCCTGGAACCAGTGGACCACTTACACTCTGACTTTGCTGCAGTTGGAACAAACTACTGATTTGTCTGGCCGGAGGGGAACTGGCCCCGACTGAGCCTGGTTTCTCCCAAGGTTTTTCTCCATTCTGTCACCGATGGAGTTTTGGTTCCTTGCGCTGTCGCCTCTGGCTTGCTCAGTTGGGGACACTTCATTTCCAGCACAATCATCGACTTGATTGCACAGATATTATTTAAACTGAACTAAGCTGGACAATGCCACTACTAAATTCAATAATGAAATGCATTCAGCAGATAATTGAGTGTTAAATCCTGTCATTTTACATTATTGACAAATTTGCCTATTTTGATATTGTGCAGTGCTTTGTTACAATTTGTATTGTTAAAGGCGCTATATAAATAAAGGTGACTTGACTTGACTTGACTTTTCACTTCACAATATATTAATTGATGGACTGGATTGGTGTGGATTATTGTGATGTTTTTATCAGCTGTTTGGACTCTCATTCTGACGGCACCCATTCACTCCAGAGGATCCATTGTGAGCAAGTGATGTAACGCTACATTTCTCCAAAGAAATCTAAAGAAAACTGGTTTCTGTACAATTTGAATCACATCTCGTGCTACACATGTAATCTGTGATCAGATTTTCAAATGCTATGTCCGGTTGTGTATAGTCCACCAGCACCATCAGAGCATTTATCAACAGATAAACACACTATAATCACAAAGCAAGGCATTAGACGGCAGTATAATCACGCTGTCGACCTTTAACGACAGTCTTCACACCATGAGAGTGCCAGTGATGCTTTAAAACGCATCTGTGTGAAGTGTTTGCAGCACTCACGTCTCCTTGAGTCACTCTTTTAGAGTAACTTGACTGTGTAAGTCATTACCTGCAGTCTTTGGTCAATACATTCAATCTAAATGACACGTCTGCAGACTGAAGGATTCCCGCGGCGAGCGGCCAGTAATCAGTTACACTCGCCTAAAAACAGTCTGACCTGTATTTTTGTCTAATTCCCAGTTAAATGATCTTATAATCATAGAAACTGGAAAAATTACTTTTGAAGCAGTTTATTGCATGAGATATTATGACATTCAAAATTGAATTGAGAAAGCCATTTTAATTTCAACTTTAGTTCATGAATTTTAATATAAAGAAACAGAATTAAGATGAATTGAAATTGAAAAAAAAGTGATTATTTTTTTTACAAGAAAAGCAAAAACTGTCAAATTTAAATGTTGGCTTTTGTTAATAAACAGTTTAAAATGCCTTAAAGTTGGTCTTGCTTGTAAGTATAAAAGTATGATGTATCAATATAAAAATATATATACTAGAGCTGTTAAACAAATAATTGCAATTAAATGCATCCATAATAAAAGTTTGTGTACTGTGTATATTTAGTATGTATATATAATAAATACAAATATTGATATATCTATATGTATTTATATAATAATATGCATTATATATTAATATAATTAATATATGAATACATTTCACTGCTGGTCATACTCTGTATAATTGTGTATGTGACAAATAAGAAATTAAGGATATATACACACATACATAAACATTTGTAAAATATATACATGTGTGTATTTATATATATATAATACATATACACAGTACACACATGTACTATGAAACAGGATTTATTTATTTTTTTGGGGGGGGGGGTGCGATTAAGCACAATTCATCGTTTGACAACCCTAAAAGCAATTAAATGTAAAACAAGTCAAAGACACCTGTTCACTGATTAAAGTAAAACCGATTATTGTAGTACATTTAACAAGAATATATACCCTTTGAGTTTTTCTACATCAAAATTTCACTCTTAAATCAACGTGTTACTTGTTTTTTCTTCGTAGCCTACATGTTAGTGTAATTTAATATAGCAAGTTCTGTGTGAAAATAATATTTCATGTGTTGAACTATTAATTAAAACACATTTTTTTGCAATGCAACATGTAAAAAGATGAACAAATAAGCACTAAACAGAGTTCCTTCTGGTTCCACCCAGACATTTCTAGTTAATTGCACAAATAATTACAAGTCTGCAGGCTGAAGTATTCCAACAGCAAACTGCCAGTAAACAGAGACCTTTACTCTGTTCACACACTCAAAGCTTGACCTGTAATTGACAAGCAGAGCTGAACCTGAGGCTTTGTTTTAGTGTCTCCCTCCATCACCGAGTCACAGACATCGAACACGCGGTGCATGGTAAAGTGTGCTACACGCGAGCCGTTCCGTGTCACTGACTCCGTACAGAGGTTTATGGCTTGAATTCATACATAAATGCATGCTCTAAGAAATGGGACACGTTTAAAACATTTGCCTCTGGTCTGGCATGCCTTACAGGGGACTCCAACGCCCTGACGGGACACAAGCTGCGCGAGCATCATTGCTTTCATTACAGGCAGTTTGCATCATGCTCCGAGGCCACGTGGCGTCCCGTAATGCCCTGCGTTGGCGTCTCAATTCAATGAGTCTCGCTACATTTTTAAGGTGTGCAATGCTGGCCGGGAAGCGTGGACAAAGCGCGTGACATTCAAAACCAGTCTGTAGGGGGTTTATTGAAATCTAAGTGTCAGGTCCTGATAACTCATACTGATGAGTGTCAGTTTAGAAAGTTTAGCTGAGGAAGAAACAGAGATTGTGTTGCAAATCCTAGTGAGTGACCTACATAGACAGCATTTTACTATTATGCATTTGGCATATACTTTTATCCAAAGTGACTTACATTGCATTCAGGGTTTACATTTGATTAGTTCATGCATTCTGTAGGAATCGAGCCCATGAGGTTGGAATCGTTAGCGTCATGCTTTTTTTGACATACAGTGTAATATAGCATGATCCAGAAACAAGGCTTTAAGCCACATTTTAACACAACATCAGTGAATCTATTGCATTAAGGCAATCGCAGAATGCATTGCAACAAACATTTAAATTACACTGCAAAACAATCTTATTTTGAAGTATATTTGGCAAGTATTTGTCCAGCTGAAATATCTTAAAATCTGTCCAACCAGAAAAATGTAGGCCTATTTGTAAAGCATATGGTATCATGACTGTTACGAACTCTTATGAATTACATGTCAAAAGAGGTAACATTGAGGTCATGATAAATGGTGTGATTTAGGTGGCAAGGGACACACGTACAAAGTAATGCGAAAGAAAGATAATTTATTACATAAACGAAATTATACAAGATGTGAATAATCGTAATAATAATAAATGGTGAATATAAGCAATGAAAAATAGGCAAAATATTTACAGATCAAAAAGATATTAAATAAATAACCCAAGAGAAAAGGGGACGTATTAGTGAAGCCAAAGAAATGAAAAGAACAAAACAAAACTCGCTCTAACTTTGTATTAAACCTCTAATCTAACTAATAAACAAAAGAAAAGAAAAGACATCAAATCTTCAGCGTCAAACGCCCTAAATAAAATACTCTAACTAGCAAACACAAAACATGCAGAAGGTGGCGTTCACTCTCTTACCTGGTGTATATATACATATCGAATTTCCTACGTGTTTGTATTATGTAAGTCACGTGACATATAAACTGTCCTCTTTACTCTAGATGACCACGCCATCAAAAGCTGAACTGAACGTAAAGGGGAAAGTATCATAATAATATTTCAAACGAGAAGGTAACAGAAAAAGATAACGAGCGCATAAAAACAAAACAAACAGAGCAGCGAAACAAGTTCCCTTTCGGCGCCCCTTTAACTGGTGGCGGGAACCTTGATTTGCTGCGGAGTAGGTGACGCCACGGCACGGATAGCAAATGATAGTCCTCCAGCAGACTGGAGGTGGAGCAAACCTAGATGGTTAGAGCGAGCGAGAGAGAGAGAGAGAGAGAAAGACAGGAACGCACAACCATGCAGGGACGTAACAATGACATTCAGAATCGAATGGAGAAACCTTTTTAAACTTCAACTGAGGTAGCAAACTCAAAATTCAGTGTAAGGAAGTGGAATTCAAATGAATTGAAATGTAAAGAAATGCATATAACTGTAAAAGGACAGCTTTCAAACAATGTTGACTTGTTTTGTTTGATAAAGATTTGTTTGATAAAGCCTAAAACAGCTTGAAATACCTTAAAGTTGGATGCTTTACAGATGCAAACGTTTACAATTATTTTTCAGATTATACCTTTAATACTAGTGCATTTTGTTTGGTTTGTAAGTGTAAAATCTACACGCGACAATACATATTTAAAATACAATTTATGAAAACATGACAAAAGTGTATTAAAAACAGACCAGAGAGCAGACGATTATTTTTTAACTTTTGCAAATGAAAAATAAAAAATAACATTTTTGGTAGACCTTTTTTGGTCGGTTTGAATTGTTGCAGTGTGCGGATAAATTCAGCTACCTATTGAATTAAAAACGTTCTTCTTTTTGTTCTACGCACCGGAGAACTTTTTGTTTGTTCTGAGCGCACACAATTCCTGCTTAGTGATCATTTTACATAAATCATACTTTTAATACAGTGTATTTTGTTTTGTAAGTATAAACAAGTATAGGTACAGTAGGACATATTCATAATACAAATGAAAAATAAATGTATCATACATTTTCAATTTATGCTTCTTGAACAAACTTTCACATTTCAAATAATGAAAACACCTGTTTACAGACCTATTAATAAAAAACTAATTTATTATAATTTTATTTTTTTTTTTGCAGTGCAATACTTTACAAATATGATTAACAAATATATATTCAACTGAATTGACTTTACCCAATTTGTGTGCACGATTTACTTCAAAACTATATTTCAAAGAAATATAGAAACAGCTGGTAACACTTAAATGAAACGTGACGGTTTGAAGACTTCAGGAGCAGGAGTGTGATTTGTGTGCTGTGCAGAGTTGTTGTTTATTTAGTGTGTTACACATCAGTTCCTCATTTTAGGATTTTTAGCATGTTGCCTTAGAATTTAGACAGCAAGGAAGCTCCATAGGTTTTGAAACTAAGTGAATAAGAGACCCAGATGCATGCTGGGAAGAGCGCTGGCGTGCTCAGAAAGCTCATTACAGATTCCGAGGAGCTCAGAGACCTAATTAACACCAGCTCATTTCCTACCTGTGCCCAAAAACACTGGGCTATCGTTTTTCATTATTAATTCTCTATCAGCGGCTGACCGTCAGTCAGGCCAGAATCACAGATCTCCAGGCTTCGTCAGTTAAACAGGTCATGGGCATGAATATTAATCCTCACCTCTGTCATTTGGGTACCTGGCATAGACCCCTTCAGACAGGGCAGCTTTCTCCGGAGGACCCCAAAGCTCTCGTCGCAAATGACCTTTAACCCTCGGCTTCGCTCCCGTACGCTTTAGCGAGTCCCTAGCGATCCGCCACAAAACCTTGTGAGATGGACGGCTCACGTGACGTGTCCAGCCGGGCCGATTTCACTCAAAACCTGTCACGGACACAGAGTAGTTTTGAATTAGTTCATGCGCTCCCTGGAAGTCGAACCCATGACCTTGAAGTTGCTAGCATCATGCTTTTACTGTATGATTTTTTTATTATTTTAACATTATTCCACTTTCTAAGAAGCCGAGTCTTAAAGCAACATCATATGAATATTTAGCATATAAGGCAATCCCAGAATGCACTGCAACAAACATTTCATTAACACTGCAGAACATTTATTTTTGCCTAATTTTTCGTTTAAAAAATCCTTTAAACCAGAAAAATCTTTTCAATTTCAATTTCCGAAATTATACTTATGGGTATAAAAGTCTAAATTGAATGTAGGAAACTAGAATTCAAATTAATGTAACTATAATTTTCTGAACTCGAAAAACAATATTTGTCTGTACATTTGTATAAAAACCATAAAAAGGCCTTAAAGTTTGAAGTTTTATAGACTTTATATTTTCAAAAAGATTTCTCATAGATTACTCTTGTATAAACGAAAAACTAAAAATATCAAACTACGATGCATGAATTTATTTAATTACTCAATTTAATTTAAATCGAAAACTCTAATTTTAATGTAAGGAAGTAGAATTTAAATAAATTGAATTGTAAAGAAATGTAACTACATTTTAACTAGAAAAGCTGAATTTGTTGGCTTTTTGAGGTAAAAAAAAGCTTAAAAGGTCTTAAAGTTTGAAGATTAAAGTTTTCAAACTTTCAAAAAGATATTTCAGATTGTACCTTTAATACAAGTTTAATTTGTCGTATCTTGTAAGTATAAAATCTGCAGGTGCAGTAAGACAAAATACATATTCAAAATACAAAAACAACATTGTATTATTTTTTATTATAATATTAAGAATTAAATTGAAAGAGCTTTTAAAATTTCTAATCAGTTCCAATCAGAAGTAGAGAAATAACAAAAAGTAAAACATTTTAACCATAATTATAACTAGAAAAAACTAAAACAAACAAAATTGATCAACATTAAATGTTCACTTTACAAAGCCATGTTTGCAAGTTAAAAGGCCTTAAAAAATTCAATTGTTCAAAATGAATTTTCATGCATTATATTTTCAATACACAAAGCTCTGACCTTTAACCCCTTAAAAGTTCTCCTACAAACACAGAACACAAACTAAAGTTTTCTTCCCAGCTCGCAACAGTTCCAGGGAATTTGTGAATTTTAACTCACGTCAGGGGTTTTGTTTCCGTGAGTTTTCTTGGCGAAAAAGGGGAGAAGCCTCGCTGCTTAAACCTGCCGGTATGCATTAAACATAGAATTGGCAGAGGGAATGATGGGATACTTCGTTGCATGGGTGCTGTGAGTCTTTCATTACCTGAGCTGTGAGAAATCTAATCGACAGCCGACAGGCGCCCATCCATTCACCGCCCCGCTGCTCCGGCTGAATGCGACCCCTGGTAGGCCGTTCTCTCCTCCATTCTTGGCTTCATTCGCTCGGTTTCCTTCTCTCCTGGCCTTTGGCGGGTCCATTGAGTTCCCAGCTGCCCTTTAGAGTAGTTCTCCATCTCTTTCTCTCCTCGTGCATCTCTCGCTGCTCTTGCTGTGCTTTCCGTGACCTTGCTGTACAGCGAGATGCTCCTGGGAAAAAAGACGCCAGCCCTGCATTGCAGTCGCTGCATCAGCATTAAAAAGATGTGAAACAACTTCCAGCTTGTTTCATCAAAATTGTTTAACTGAGTTGAAAATCAGACTTTTCACCAAAATGGATTCTCAGTGAATGTGTGTAAAACAACCAACATCACTTGATCCAAACAGTTTGATAAATCAAACAATCATGACAAAACACATATCCAGTCCAGTCCAGCAGTTAACATCTTGTGAAGTGAAAAGCTGTGTGTTTGTAAGAAACAATACACCATTAAGATGTTTTGAACACACACACACACACACACAGGAACAGTGGGCAGCCATTTATTCTGCGCGCCTGTGGAGCAGTTGTGGGTTCGGTTTGCTCAAGGGCATCTTAATTGAAGGTGGTATTGAAGGGCGCTGTACATTCACCGCCCCACCTACAATCCCACCGGACCGAGACTCGAACCCGCAAACTTTGGGTTACGAGTCCGACTCTTTAACCATTAGGCCACAACTGCTTTTTAACGTCAAACCGTCCATTATGGGCAAAATATAAATCCATTAATTCATAACAACACTTTCTCCAGTGAAAAAGCACATCTGTTTTCCTTTCAGATCAAAATCCCCTAATATATTGTTTAGAACTGTTTGGCTTGTAAATGGTGTTTGATCTGTGCATATTTCTCTCCTGATTCAGATCAGACGACTTTTTTACTGGAGGAAGTGATATTACTGACAGAGAACTCATATTATAGCCAGAAGAAATTTGAAAAAAGGTTAATTATGGACTGTTTCTTAGAAATACACAGCTTTTTATTTTCATTTAATTGACGGAGTGGAGTGGATTACTTGTGATGTTTTTATCAGCTTCTAATAAAACTGACGGCACCCATTCAGGGCAGAGGTTCCACTGGTGAGCAATGTTCATAAAAGAACCCTTTTTCAGGGTGAAGAATCATCTAAAGAAACGTTTGTGGAATGAAAAGATTCCATGGATGTTAAAGATCCTGCATGCAACCATCACTGCCAATACAGCACCTTTATTTTTATGTGTATCAAGTCCAACTATAAAAGGTTCAAGGTTCTTTTATTCGTCACATAATCAATTATAAAGGATATAATCAGTAGTGAAATGTAAATCAGGACAGGTCTGCTCAATGGACAGTGCAAAAAAAAAATAAAAATATAACACAAGAGAATATATATAAATATAAGAATAAAATTAAAATAAGAAAAAAATAAGGGGTAAAATGTGCAATGAAATAAAATGTGCAAATCAGTATACTGTGGACTTAATAAATAATAATATAAACAGGGATATGCAAGAGGAATGTGCAAACATGGTTGTACCGGGTATGTACACATTAAATTGAGTCTTGTAGATGTTATGAGACCGAGTTTGAGTTTGAGGTGAGGGCTTGTGGTGTGTGCTTGGCTTAACATACAGGTCTATTTATGCAATTGGAAATTCAATAGATTATGTCAAACAATCTGAAAGAAGTACACAATTTATTTTGTTTATTTACTATTATTTGTGAGCGCACTTTTGATTACCCAAAAATTACTCCAAATAAGGAGCTAAAACATAGCAATATACACGCGAACAGCAACTAACACATTATATATTACCGTTGAATTGTCCAACAAACCAGTTTTTAAAAAGTTCAAGTCTTTCTTCAGAAGTAGATGTCCACACACAGCACTCTGTTCCAATCAAACAGCACCGCGTCCAGGTGCCAACTAGACCTTGTTTAAACTTGGCCGGAGAGCCAAATCACTTTCCTGTCAAGTCTGTTTCTTACAGCTAAAGCTGCTGGATCATCTGCCAACGATGTTCAATGAAGCCAGCAGGCTTCTGTCCTCACACACACAGCACTGTACAGCGTTTAGAAGTGGAGACGAAAGATCTGCTCCAAAACTACGAGCTGCCTTGCTGTCTGTCAACCATCAAGAAATTCACAAATTATTAAAAACTATTGCTTTAAATCATTTAGTATACATCCTCTGCTGTTCAAAAGTTTGGAGTTTTGTAATGAACACTTTTCTTCAGCAAGGATGCTTTAAATTGATCAAAAGGGACCGCGAAGACATTGATAATGTTACAAAGGTTTCTATTTCAAATAAATGTTTTTCCTTTAAACTTAGTTCATCTCCTGAAAATATTGAGCAGCACAACTGTTTTAACACTGATAGTAATCAGAAATGTTTCTTGACCAGCAAATCAGTATATTATAATGATTTGACACCGAAGAGTAATGACACAGAAAATTCAGCTTTACATCACAGAAATAAATTATGTTTTAACATATATTCACATAGAAAACAGCTTTTTTTAAATTGCAATAATATTTCACAATTTTAATATTTTTATTTTAGATCAAATAAATGTGAGCACAAGAGAATTGTCTCTTTGAAATGTTTGAACGACAGTGTAAGTGCATATCTATCTATACATACATACACATACAGTACATCATTTTATGCATTTTACTCATTTTATATGAATTATTTACCATTTCTGGTCATATTTAAACTACGTAATCTGTATTTATGAAACTTATGATTGAGTTTTCCACGGCCAGCCGAATAAAGTCAACTTCCTTCTAAACATCTTATTACATTCATATTCACATTAAAATAACACAACCTGACAAATAGCACTTTGGTTTGAATTCGATTCCGGTCTAGCTAATTTCTACTCGGATACACCTAACTTCCCAAATCCAAGAGAGAGTTCATGAGCTCCGAGAATCTCTGAATCGCATTAAAAACACATTAAAGTTGCCGGGATGAAGACTTACTTCACACAAACACATTATGTCTTCCTTTTTTGGCAGTGGTGATTTTCGTCTGAGGGCACCGTCTGGTAACAGCCGCTCATCAACACCCAAGGCACAAACAGAGACAGCCAGCTGTGGAAGCTCTCACATCACTTCCTGCCGTCAGTCGGGCTCCGCCTGCCTGTAAACGCAAGACTGTGATAGATATGAATGCTCTTTTTAGAAGACTTCACAGCCTGTGAGGGTATGAGCTGACGTTTTAAGAAAGCACAGAGCTGAAGTGTTCAGGGACGAGGACTGAACCTGTGAATATTACATTAATGATAGGCTTTAGTGTGAACCAAAGAGTTTTTAATGGACTGCACTTTGTCTTTTTATTGGTGTTAAATTATGGCCTTGATAGAAGTCAATCGTCAACATTCGGAGGGTTCACGTCTTAATTACGAGACAGATTTTGTACCTTGGATGTTGTACACTGATATTTGGTTCAGAAAAATTTTCACTGGTTAGTACATTTCACCAATTACTAAGAAACTGAATTAAACATGAAACTTTGAAGTAGAAAAACTGAAATATTTTCTTGAAAAACACTCAATCTTGATTTTATTTACAACTTTTACTAAAACAGTGTAAAAGAGGCAAAAAAAGATAAAAAGTCTTTTTAAAAGCACGTAAATGCAGCATTAAGTTATAAAGGAGATTTTTAGAGAATGTTTCAGCTTTTCTATATATTTTCATGCTTAATTCGGAGTTACTTTCTATTTCTTTGGAATTATTTGTGGAATTTACTAGCAATAATTTTTTTGTAAAATCAATCAGTAGAACTTTAAACGTTTAAAAAGAGTTTTTACTAATAAGTCTTCTATAAATTAGTTGTCCAGGAAAAATGCACTGAAAATTGTTTTATGTACAACTTTGAAAACATTTTTTTTTACAGTGTATTCAGAAATCCTTAAAACAAGATAAATATGTTCAAAAACGGCGGTCACTCGCGAACAGTTTTTGTGTTCTGATTAACTGGGAAAGTGGCTACATTACAATTAAAAGTACTAAAATGACTAAAACTAAAATATAAAATTAGGGTCAATTTATATATTTATAAATAGTAACTGATTGCATGTAATCTGGATTGCATGATTATCGGATTCCAAAATATAGGTACTCATAATTACAGTATATTAATTTTGTTTAAATGCTTATAATCAGATTACAGTTACTTTTATATGGACAACATATTATTCACACAATGACAGGGCAATCTACCCAGCACTCTGTGTGTGTGTGTGTGTGCGCCTCCTGTGTGTGTCTCCTGTGTGTGTGTGTGTGTGTGTGTGTCGCCCTGTGTGTGTGTGTGTGTGTGTGTGTGTGTGAAATTTGTATAAGTATTACAAGGAGAAGGTGATTTATGAGGACATTTTCAGTGTCCCATATAAATCATACAGAGTGAGTTTTTGAATGCACCGCCTCCTGTGAGGGCTAAGTTTAGGTGTAGGGTAGGTGTGGGCAATAGCACATACAGCTTGTACAGTATAAAACCATTACGCCTATGGAGAGTCCTCGTAAACCATAAAAACCAACATGTGTGTGTGTGTGTGTGTGTGTGTGTGTTTAAATAAATAAAAGTGACTTGGCTTAAACAGTCATATGTTTCACGTAACAGCTGGATACTACCAATAAACAAAACATTTATTGTAAATAAAACAAGAATATTAGTATATGTTTTATAAGAGAATGCTTTTTCAGTATTTCTGCTTCAAGATAATTAATGTTTAATGATACTTGGTGTTTCTTTGTAATTATTTGCTAAATTTACTGGCAGTTTCTCAGTGAAAATAAATTTTTACACCATTTTTTTTTTTAAATCAGTCAAAACCATTTCAAAGCACATCCAGAAATGCTTATGATTACAAAAACCTCGCTTGACTCCTCCCACTTCACCAATATTAGCACGGCTAAAATCTAGAAATAAGGGAAAAAGCACGGTTCGGAAATAAATAAGCCGCAGCTTCATTCTCTCCAGGTGTTTTGCATCACTTAACACAAATTTGCAATCGCAATAAACCCTGCTTGGCACACGGGAGAGCGTTGGTGTCAGAAGAGCTGCGAGAGGAACTCCGGTGCCCAGTCCATGGCGGTTTGGGCCACAGCCAGCGCCGCCGCTCCTAACGTGGCCGACAGACCCCACACTGCTATTTTGAGGAGTTGGTTAGTACTTGCTGGCTGGGTGCTCATGGGAAGGGCTAGCTGGTTTTCAAGCTGTTGACGAAGGACGGAGTCGGGCCGCTGCCTCAGCGTGGACGTCTGGAAGTCTGTGAAGGTGCTGACGGCGATTCTGAGGAGAGACACAGAAAGCAGTGTTGCTTTAGTATCACTACTATTTTATCTGAATCATTTTCCATTTAGATTGATTTTGTTAAAGTTTTTAAGACTTTTGTTTTTGTTTGTGTAGTTCTGGTGTTTTTAAGTGTATTTTGGTTTTTACATTGTTATGTCAGTTTTAGTAAGTTTGTGGTATTTTAGTAATTTTTTTAAGTTTTCTATATATATATATGTTTATGTCTATTAAGTTTTTAAATTGTATTTCAGTTTAAATAATTTCAGTAAATAATAATTAAATAAATAATTTTAGTTTAAACAGAAATTGTAATTTTGTGGAGTTTTAGTCATTAAGTTTTTGGTCGTTTAAAACGTGTCTTATTTTTTTATTTCAGCTCCAATTTTATTCCTTTTAGTACTTCAACTCAATACCTGAGACAAGTTTTAAAGTTTTAATAGATTTGTTGTTTTAGACATTTTAAATAAGTGTTTGTATTTTAAATATAGAATTATAATAATAAAATAATACAGTTCTAGTTTTAGTCATTTTAGTACTTTAACTAAACAAACATGAGAAAGTTTAAGTCAATTTTAATTAGTTTTTAAATGTCTATTTAATTTTTATTTCAGTTTTAGTTTGATTCATTTCAGTACTTACACTATATTGAATTTTAAAATTTGCCTCCACAACAAAAATAAATCAAATGTAAGTTTTTTTAGATTCCATTAATTCAAGTTTACTTAAGTTAAAATACATCTTTTAGTATTTTTAGTTTTAGTTCACAATTACACTGGTTTAAAGTCCGTCAATCTACAGCAATACTGCAAACACAAATGAAACAAATTATAAAAGCTGATTAAGCCTTTATGTTTTTGTCAAGAACTATGTCTGTTGTTTACGGGCCGTATCTCTACATTATCCTAATCATGTAAAGCAACTTTAGTCTTTACTAACAGAGAAATGCTGCATGAAGTCACAAAATCACATCCAATTAAAACAGATTATCAAGATGAAGGCATACGCAACTTTAAAGTGAACAGATAAGGAAACATTTTTATTTTCCATCAAAAAAAAATCACGCACAATAAAAGAGATTTCAGAAATAGAAATCAAGCGACCAACAAAAGGTCAGGTTTGAACGCCTGGTTAGTGAACAACACAAGAAAAGGAAAAGACTAACTGGGTGAGGCATAGTACAAAAGAACCATGGAAAAGCAGACAGAAGGAGTTAAAGCGGTGAATGAGAACGGACTCGTGGCCTCTAGTCTCAGACACACGGATACAGCCTCGTTTCCAGAGTTTTCCCAAGTCCTGTGGAGCCCATGCTGAGGGCTACACGACTTTCTCTCCACAGTTTAGAAGAAAAACATCATTAAAAAATCATAAAATATTCAATTCCATTTCATTACGGTCTCTATGGAAGAATAGTAAACATGGAATGCAAATGCCTTTCACTCAAGATAATAAAACTGCCAGAAATACATTCAACATTTAATGAAAAAGTGTCTCTCATACAAGAAATACCATGGGCAGGCGCTGACGGGCTCAACAACTTTAAGTCTTCATTGGGTTTTGTGCTTTTTTCTGTTGCTCTCCTGCCTCTGATTCAAGGCTTTCCCCAGTTCTCATTAGTATCTACAGCTAATACGCCAGCGCTGAAAATAGCTGACAGGTAACAGCAGAGCAATTAACTTTTAAACCTTCCCTTTACCAGCGGAGGCCCGGGAGAGCCAGCGGTTTGCACTGACGAAACCCGTCTAATGCAGCGACACCGGCCTCAACCTCTTATGAAAGGATCTTTACACAGCGCTTTTCCATTCAGCCACAGTTCTCTGAAAAACCACATCCGTCAGGTTACTGAAAGCACTAAAGAACTGCGCCGTACTCCAGATCTTCTACAGTCAAATATTAGTAAAGCGCAAAGCAGGGTTATTATCGTTAACTAAAACCATTCACAAAACGGCTTAGTTGCTTGACTTCAAATTAACAATAACTAAAATTAAATAGAATAAATTGTACTTATTTTATCTAGTTGCCAATGGAACATATCTAATTTTCGTTTATTTTAGTACTAAAATAACTAAAAATAAACTACTATATGATCACTTTGTAAAAAATATTTATAAAAATAACTAATACAAATTATGAAAAAAATACTAAAACTTTAAAATTGAAATGAAAACATTTTTTATAAAATGTCATTCAAAATATTAGCAAAAATATAGATTATCAATGATATTAAAATAACACTGCACTGGTATAAAGTGATATTTACTAAAATCATATTTGCAGTAACGGTGCCTAGTTTTATTGAACTAAGTTATTTTATTTCAGCTACTTGCCAATGCAATATTGTTATAAACACTCAAAAAAGATGATAATAAATAAAAATGACTAAAACGGTCAAATTTAAATGAAAACAGAAAATATAAAAATTAAATCCAATTGAAAATATTAACAAAAACTAATGATATTAAAATAACACTGGAGCAAAAACAAAGTGAGCACCATGTAAAATGAAATTATAATGATGCCTAGTTTCATTGCACCAGGTTATTTTAATTCAATATTTGTTATTTAATAATAAAAATACAAAAACACAACAAAATAACATTAAAATTAAAATCAGAACAAAATGAACAAAAGTAAAATGATTCAAAATATTAACAAGAACTATAACAGTATATCAGTGATGCTAAAATAACACAGCTGGAAAGACCTAAAGTGAGTGTATTCACAATATTTACTGTAATCTTGTTAGCAGAAATGGTACCTAGTTGCACTGCACCATGCATGCTTTAACATCAATGGTGCCAAAAACAATTGATTCTCGAGAAACATGAGGAATGAAGAAAATCTCTGTCTGATTGTTTCCATGACTTCAGAAGACTTACGTATTTTGCTTTTTGGTGTTTTTGTCCTTTCTGGAGCTCGTCAGATATTAAATTATGACTTGCTGTTGTATGGCAAGAACCAGGTGAAGATTCTTCAAAGACTCAGGTACAAAGTATAGACAGATTTCGAAGGACGCGAGGATGAGTAAATAATTGTCATTTTTTGGGTGCACTGTCCCTTTAACTCCCTACACGACGGGCTCTGCAGGGAATCTCTCTTCCCGCATCTTCAGAGATGAATTTTAGTCTTTGGTTTCCTCTGACTGCTCTCTTCAAGGTGGCACATGTCTGACGGTCTTTGATCGCTTTTTCTCCCTCCCTCTTGTCTCTAAAAGAGTTTCTAATTTTACCGTTTCCTCTCTCAGAAGCAGCAGATTGTGTGACCTCTGTCACATCATTCTTCTGTTTTCCTCTTGCTCAATCTGTTCTTGCTGTGGAGAGGAAGATACAGCAGATGATGGATGTGTTTACACTGGAAGAACATTTCCACGGCTGCACTCAGTCAAACCATCACAACGCCACAGTCTTCACGGAAATCCTACCCTCATCTTTCTCCTCTTTGAAGGTCTCGTTCACTAATCACATGCACACGCGTAAAGTCTTATGTTTCAAGTGATTTGCACATATATATTTTTAATTTTGGATAACATTTATAACCAACCCAAACCATATATTCGCTAATTTAAAAATTTGACATAATATTTGGTAAAAAAGAAAAGATTACAATTAAAAATTTTGGGGTCAGTAGGGTTTTTTAATTCATAGTTTTACTCTGTAAAGATGCATAAAATTGATCAACAGTGAAATTAAAGACATTTGTAATGTGATAAAACATGCTATTTCACATAAAAGCTGTTCTTTTGAACCTTATATTCTACAAAGAATCCTGAAAAGTGAAATGCATCACAGTTTCCACAAAAATATGAAGCAGCACAACTGTTTTCAACGTTGATAATAATCAGAAATGGTTCTTTAGCATTTAAGAATGATTTCTGAAGATCATGTGACACTGAAGACTGGCGTAATGAGGCTGAAAATTCAACTTTGTAATCACAGGAATACATTACATTGGAATATATATTTTGAATAGAAAACAATTATTTTAAGTAGTAATAATATTTCATAATATTACCCTTTTCTCTATATTGTTAATCAAATAAATGCAGCCTTGGTGAGAAGAAGAGACTCTTATATCAACCATTGAACAGCAACATAATATTTTTATTGGAAATAATAGAATTATGGCCTCTGCAGATGTCTGAACAGAGCGCTGGATATCCACTGACCCTAAAATTGCCCCTGTTCTCCTGCAGGTGTAACATGCCTGTAAACCTGATCACATTAGAGCCTTGGGAGACTGTTATTGGCTTTTAAAGCGTATACTTAAAGCCCTCTCTCCCTCTCTCGCAGTCATAACGTTATGGGTTAACACAGTTCAGTGGGATGCTCTAATTCAATGCGTCCTTCCATCTAACACACATGATGGCCCTATTATTAGACACTTGCTGCTGAGATGGTATGCCCAATTACCCATGAGCCTGCACTCGGCTTGTGTGAAAGAGTGTGTGTGTGTCCTGCAGGCCTTTGTGAATCAGCTCTGATGTCCTGATGACCCGTAAGTGCTGGCTCTTTGTCACGTCAACAGGAGCTTGTTCAAGCGTGCTGTGATGCACCAAAGGCCTTTGCTTACTGGACACGCATAGAAATTACAAGTGGAGGTTAAAGGATTAAATGTCTCTATAGGTCCACTTTGGTTCACCAAAATGTTCCAAGGAATCCAAGTCTATAATGATGCTTTGAAGTCACGTCAAAAAGATAGTATTTAGGAGCTGAATGCACATAACGTCACCACAAAGTCAGAATTTCGAGTGGTTAAACTGAACTTTCCTTAAAGGAATACTTCACCAAAAATGAAAAGTTGATAAATCTGAAATAAAATACACTACCCTAAGGCCATGCAAGATGTAGACGAGTTTGTTTCTTCATCAGATTTGGAGAAATGTAGTATTACATCACTTGCTCACCAATGGATCCTCTGCAGTGAATGGGTGCCGTCAGAATGAGAGTCCAAACAGCTGATAAAACATTACAGTAATCCACAAGTAAACCACACCACTCCAGTCCATCAGTTAATGGATAATTGAGTATGTCTCTATAGCACACTAAGCGTTGAGTATATGTATGTGTATTTTGCACATTGTCTTCTGTACAGTCTGTAAATCTCCATATGTAAATTGCTGTTGTTTTTTGCACTGTCTGGAGCACTGTAAATGCAGTGCAGTTTTTGCACTGTCTGTCCATATGTAAATTGTTTGTTGTTTTTTGCACTGTCTGTCCAAATTGTTTGTGTTTTTTTGCACTTCTGTCCATAGGTAAATTGTTTGTTGTTTTTATGCACCGTCTGTCCATAGGTAAATTGTCTGTTGTTTTTTGCACTGTCCATAAGAATTTCTCACCAAGGCACTTGTGCTGTGGTGATGTGACAATAAAAGTGATTTGATTTGATTTGATTTGATTTAATGTCTTGTGAAGTGAAAAGCTGCATGTTTGTAAGAAATAAATCCATAATTAAGATGTTTTTACTTCAAACCATTGCTTCTGGTTAAAATACGAGCCTATAAATCAATAATAATAATACTTCCTCTGTTGAAAAAGTCTAGTCTTGTCTGAATCAGGAGAGAAATAAGCACAGATCAAGCACTGTTCACAAACAAAAACTGTTGAATTTTTTTTCACTGGAGGAAGCGTTATTATTGATAGAGGACCAGATTTTAGCCAGAAATTACAATTTAAAGTTAAGTCTTGATGGATTTGTTTCTTACAAGCATGCAGCTTTGGGCTTCAAAAGACGTTAATTGATGTATTACTTGTGGATTATTATGATGTTTTTATCAGCTGTTTGGACTTTTATTCTGATGGTACCCATTCACTGCAGAGGATACAATGGTGAGCAAGTGATGTAATAACCATTTTTTCTAATAAAGAAATAAACTCATTCACATTTTATATGGTCTAACTATTCCTTTAAGCCCTGCGTTTGTTTACTCAATTCTATGATCCCAGGAATAGTCGGCCAGTTCAGTGAATCTTTCTTTATCAAGTGCTTATTTTAGTCTGGGAATTGGTAAACATTACTTTGGTTCTCAGTAGAAAAAGCCCTCCCCAAAACACGTGTTTAGGCAATGCATCAAACAAAGATCACACCTCTAATGTAAATCTAATGCAGCATCTCTCAAACCCATCGCTGCATATTTCATATCTCCCTTATTTAACATACCTAATTCTACTGATTAGCTCATCAAGCGCATCCGTGACCTTAATTAGGCGTGTCAAATAATCCAAAACATGCAGTCTTTTGGGGTTCTGCAGGAAAAGGATTGAGAAATACTGCACAAAAAGCTATACCTGTAGCCCTGGCCTAGTGGAAGCTCCGAAATCTATCTTTCCCCTTGCCCTCTCTCTAATTCTATAAATAAAAATAAGAAAAAGCCCCCCAAAAAATCTTATGCAATAAAGCATACAACAAACTGACTGATTCTCCTCTGCCTTTCCAAAGTATGAAAAAGATTAGTCAGAAATACAAAAAAGATGCACATGGGAGATATAAAATCTGAATTATAAAAAAGACAATTGGAGGACATGATAAAATTGTGAGATATAAAGTTACAATTATAAAGACATGCATGCTATTGTAAGATATAAAGTCGCAGCTATGAAAAAAGTACAGCAGACGCAATTGGAAGATATGAAGCCTTAATTGCAAAGACACAATTGGGAGATACAAAATCAGAATTGTGAGATGTAAAGTCTCAATTATGAAAAATAGATGCAATTGTGAGATACAAAGTCACAATTCACCCTTCGCTGGGAGTTTGATTGACAGGCGATCTGACCAATCACAACGCAGAATCTTAATTTTTGTCCAACATACAAACTAGGCAGGAGATTAGATTGACGTCAGAATAACTTGAAAAATAGTATATTGACGTCTTTCCGTGGTTGAAACAAGATACCTTCTGATGTTCCTTCACGTTTATTTTATGCTAAACCCGTGAAAGGAAGAGATGATCGGTTCACGTGCCGCTTGAACTTAAAGCCACAAAACGCTATGTGAATTTAATTTCTTAAATGACCAAATATGAAAGCTGAGATCTTGTTTCATACCAAAAGTAATGTCGGCTGTCTGTGTGTTATTAATGTATTGTTCACTGCGTGAGGAGTGTGTGGCGTGAGAGCAGACGGCTTGTCGGATGTAGCAACAGTAACTAAGGCAGGTTTTTGTGCAGAATCGATTATAACTATAAGATATAAAGTTGCAATTATGAAAAATACAGTAGACACAATTGGGAGATACAAAGTCAGAATTGTGAGATACATAGTCGCAATTACAAAACATTGATGCAACTGTGAGATGCAAAGGTGCAATTACAGCAAACAACCTGCATACAAACACCCCCGATCCACAAACTTTCAGCATCCATCAAACTACACGAGTACTTGTAAATTCTCCTCCTGTATTTTCTTTCCTGAACACACGAGATCTAATCAAACCGGCAGCACTAACGAACCCCAAACGCTGAGATCAGAGCATCAGTCTCGGTGATAATATAATGTTACTGCGTTTATGAAGTCAGATGCGCGCGGAGGGCAGGGTGTTAGCCTGAGGGGGTTTTAATGAAGAACATTTGAGGGTCAAAGCCATTAGGGAGGACGTCCCACTCCTCATTACAGGACTCCACAGGGTCAAACAGAACAATAGAGATCAAGGTCACAGGTCACGGCCTCAAGAGGGGCTGCTCATTTCACTCCCACACACACACACACACACACACACACACGTATGTGATTAGCTTTCAGTGAGGCCACAGATGCTGGTGGGGGAGGGGTTATGCAAATCAGGGCAGATCTTTAATAACCCATTGAGGCGGAGCTTCCTTTTTGCAGGCCTGATTTGCATGAGATTTGCAGACAGTTGTTCTTGCACTTTATGTCTATCTTTGTTGCTCTTTCTCTCTCACTGTAGCATTTATGTCTTCGTACAGGTCTCTCTCTCTTTCTCGCTGCCCCTCGTTCTCAATTCTGTCACTTCCTTTTTCTCATTTCTGTCTCTCCCTCTCGCTCTTAATCTTCATAGGCGACAACAGACGCGGGGAGATCTTAAACAAGACAGATCTCTCCTCTGATGGCTTTTTCAGCGCAGAGGGACTCGAATTCAGTTCCCGCCAAATGCCGGAGGAATCTTTTCCCGCTGCCGTAAGAGATAAATCATTAAAGTGGCTTCACCTGCATCTGCAAATGCAATCGGCAGACTGACAGCGAGTGTTTAGACACACAGACAGCTCCGGCTGAGCGTCCTTCACGTCACAACAGGGCGCAACAGTCTCACCGTGCAGAAGAAGTGATATCATACTCAACAGCTCCACCTGATGGACACAGGTGAAAACAAACACCCCTCCAGACCAAAGATGACAAGTGTGTGTGTCTGCATCTTACAGTATAAGCACTGGAACTAGTATATAACACTACTTAGGACTGAACGATTTGGAAAGACAAAAAAGCTAATAAAATGCCTTTTTTAAGATCTCCAGGTTTGCTGAGCTTGTTAGTAGCGGTGCAGAATTTGGTAAATATAAATAAATTCAAATAAAATGTGAATTATGAATATATAATACATTCTAATACTAATACAAATAATTATCATTGTTATACAATTTTAAAATAAGACCTCAATATTATAATCATACTATTGTACTGTAACATAAAAAGCATAACATTTAGAATATTCAAAAGACAAAAAAGTGTATTTAATAAAAATACTATTATATCAAATAATATATAATTTTGCAATTATATACAAATGACTATAAACATAATAATTATGATAATAATGCTAATAAATACTATTGCTATTATTATTACAAATGTTATGCATCAAACAGAATTAGAAATATATTACTATTTCCATTCTATTGTACTGTAAAATAATGTGTATAATATATTAAATATTCTATAAATAAATAATTCAAAACATTACTTATTTAAAAAAATCAATAATATCAAACAATAACAAAATATTTAATTTTACAGCACAATAATATAATTATTTAATTTTGTACAGCTGTAAAATAATACCAATATTGTATAATTTTTATTTTCAAATATTAAACCCTTTGGCAAAAAAACAACAACAGGAAGGTCTTAAAGCTCCTTTGTTGACAAAAAGTGTATAAACCCTTCTCGTTACAAATCTGTAATAGTTGGTGCATGTTTTAAAGTGACCCAAACTCACAACTCTCGCAGAGATAGAGTTTGTGTGGAGCAGCATTTACTGAGAAACGAACTGCTCTGAGATCCTAAAAACACCAGATTATGAGCTGCTCACGTGTAAATGAACACACTGCAGTGCTTCATTACGAATAATGCCGTGCATAATAATTACTGATACTTCATATTTACTTATGATTCACTGCAGGGGTAAAAACCTTTGTACAAGTGCATATTTGAGAGCCTCACATGTTGTGTGGCTGTAGCGCTGCAGACTGGGTAAGCAGAGACGGCGGGCAGCTCATGAACAGACTCTGAGCTCGACCAATCAGCTCCTCGTACGGCAGATCCTGAGGCATCTGAGACAGCAGGTGATGAACGCTGGCCATATCACACTCGCTGCTCTTCACTTCCTTCTGTCTGTACAACACAATCTGACGAGAGAGAGAGAGAGAAACACGGGTCTGTTAGTCTCAGCGTCCGCCGACAGTCCATCCACTGACCGTCTACCGTACTGCATAAAACTGACAACTTAATCTGATCGACTGGCTTTACTCAAGTATAACATCCCACTGGGACACAAATGTGTTAAAAACGTTAAAATTACACTTCTGAGGAAGAATTTCATTGAAGTAGACAAAGGTTAATAACTTCAAAAATATAAAAGAATAGATTTGTAATCACTTAGCAGCATGTAAACTAGACATCCATGAATAGAAGAATATATGAAGAGTTCATTTGCAAAAGCCGATAAATGCCACTTGCTGATTGCCGTACATTATTCTCCTGGTGAATACATTATTGCTGGTGTGTTAACTAAGAGAGACATGCAAAACATGCCGAGTGGGATTACACGAGGATTGGAATTGAGAACCGCTGATTTAGTGGCTCCGTAGAACGCGTTATTTGTTTTCTGCCTTTCGAATGATTCACGCTTTGGGCACATAACCCCTCCCGATGCCATCGCCCATCACGATGTTTCACTAGACATCACCCGATGCCAATTTGGTAGACATCGCTCAACCCTACTTTCAATTAACTTTAATTTTGTAAATTGCCTCTATTTGTTTATTTATTATTATCAAAACAACCCAACTGCAGTTTGATTGATATTTAATGACAAAAAGCGTGATTTTATGATGGAGTAATCAGTTTTCTCTTCATATATCACTGTAACATAATCAGGTTTGATCAGGTTAACAAGAAATCAACGTGAAAACCAAAGGTACTAAACAAATTAGCCAAAAACTTTATGCTGAACCCCATTTCTGACTTATTTATTTGGTTCTAACAGTCTTCAAATATTTTTTTCTTGTTTTAAGCATACAAGTGATTCATTTAGTTCGATTTATACTTTTTTATTTATTTATGTTTAAATATTTTTTTTTTTATAAATGATTAAAAATAATATAATAAACAATACAAACAATTCTTAATTCAAGATATAATCTCTGAAAATAAGTCTTAATATATTTAATATATATATACGATAACTTTATTTTTTTGTTTTGAGGACAACACAATTGAAATTTTAAATGATTATAATTGTAATTTAAAACTCGTAATTGTAAATTATTATAATACAGTAAATTAATTATAATACACAAACAACACTAACTGTAAATTACTTTGAGAAAAAAGCACAAGGAATTGTACATTGAACCCCACTTCGGCTATATTGTATTTGTAACTTTTTTTAAGTTTATTTAATTACATTTATTTTATTAGATTTTTCTTGTTTGAGGCAAAAAAAAATAAGTAAAAATGTGTTAGACTTAGGCCCGGTTTCACAGACAGGGATTAGATTAAGCCAGGATTAGGCCATAGTTCAATTAGGACATTTAAGACTTAAGATTTTTATAAACATGCTTTAGAAAAAAACATTACTGGTGTGCATCTAAAGACACTGATATATTTTATGAGCAGTCAGTGCAAGTTTCTTTCAGTTGAAACAGCTCAGACTTACATTTTAGTCTAGGACTAGGCTTAAGTCTTGTCTGTGGAACCGGGGGTTAAATTATAAAAAAAGGGGTAAGAAAAATACATGTTTAAATTCTAATTCAAGACACATTTTCAAAAAACAAGTCTGTAAAACAAGTAAATGTCTTCTTTCTTATGTGCAGATAGATTTACTTAAAAAAAAAAAAAAAAGTGACTAATTGTAAATTTACATGTTGCTCAGACGGTCTCTTCCAGTCTAAGTGAGTGATTCTTGGAGAGAATACATTTATTTTGACTAAAACTAAACCGTTTTCTTCACTTACAAGCAAACATCAATGGGCTGCCTATAAGGACTACCGTAAATTACACCGAAGTTCACAGATGTTCACTACAGCCGATCAGATGGACTCCAGCATGGGTGTCTACAGTCCAGTCTCTGCTGTTCAGAGCTCATAAAGGGATGGACTCCAGCATGGTGTCACAGTCCAGTCTCTGCTGTTCAGAGCTGGGTCATACAGCCGATCAGATGGACTCCAGCATGGGTGTCTACAGTCCAGTTTCTGCTGTTCAGAGCTGGGTCATACAGCCGATCAGATGGACTCCAGCATGGGTGTCTACAGTCCAGTCTCTGCTGTTCAGAGCTGGGTCATACAGCCGATCAGATGGACTGGGTGTCTATCCAGTCTGCTGTCCAGAGCTGGGTCATACAGCCGATCAGATGGACTCCAGCATGGGTGTCTACAGTCCAGTCTCTGTTCAGAGCTGGGTCATACAGCCGATCAGATGGACTCCATGGTGTCTACAGTCCAGTCTCTGCTGTTCAGAGCTGGGTCACAGATAAGCATGGGTGTCTACAGTCCAGTTTCTGCTGTCAGAGCTGGGTCACAGCCGATCAGATGGACTCCAGCATGGGTGTCTACAGTCCAGTTTCTGCTGTTCAGAGCTGGGTCATACAGCCGATCAGATGGACTCCAGCATGGGTGTCTACAGTCCAGTTTCTGCTGTTCAGAGCCATACAGCCGATCAGATGGACTCCAGCATGTGTCTACAGTCCAGTCTCTGCTGTTCAAAGCTGGGTCATACAGCCGATCAGATGGACTCCAGCATGGGTGTCTACAGTCCAGTCTCTGCTGTTCAGAGCTGGGTCATACAGCCGATCAGATGGACTCCAGCATGGGTGTCTACAGTCCAGTCTCTGCTGTTCAGAGCTGGGTCATACAGCCGATCAGATGGACTCCAGCATGGGTGTCTACAGTCCAGTCTCTGCTGTTCAGAGCTGGGTCATACAGCCGATCAGATGGACTCCAGCATGGGTGTCTACAGTCCAGTTTCTGCTGTTCAGAGCTGGGTCATACAGCCGATCAGATGGACTCCAGCATGGGTGTCTACAGTCCAGTCTCTGCTGTTCAGAGCTGGGTCACGTCCAGCGAGTGCACCGAACCCCAGCACATGCACTTCCTAAGAAGAAGGATGAACTACATTTCCGGCTGGCTTTCTTATCCTGACTTCAAACGGCCGCTGGCCCCCGTTGCGTTCGCTGTTGTCTCTAGCAGGGGAGCGGCTCGTGGAGACAGAAGAAAGAGGCACAAACACACAAACCTCTGGTGAATTCATTAGAGTTGTTTAATTAACTGATCCCGTTACAACAAAGTGCCCTCGATTCCTGCATCAGATGAGGAAGGAGTGGAAAAATAAAGAAAATGATTCTCTCTTTGGAGCCACGTTTGTTGTTGTTGTGCTGATGAATTAGCGATCGCCTAAATAAGAGAATTAACAACTACGGAGGCAAAACATGGTAAACAACATCGTCTTTAGGGTTACAAAAGCTTGTGTATAGTCTGAGGGGTTATACAACGTTTGCACTCTCAGTATTGCCTGAAATTTCAATGTAATCATGGGAAAACTATAAACTACTGTTCATAGCAAAAGAGTGCTATTCTTGAGGATAGAGATTTTTTAATGTTAAATGAGTCAGATGGACACATACTGCCCTTAATTGGTTAATTAAAAATGATTAATTGTATTTAATTATTTTATAAATGACCTGTTTAGAGATCACATGTGAATCACAGACCAATGTTGTTATTGTTAAATAAACTCAAAACTATCAAAAATCATTTTCAGTAATTGAAATAAAGCTGAAATAAATAAAATTATTAAATAATTACTGAACTTCAAGTTGAAGTATTAAAAATGTCAAAAACTGAAATAAAAATAAATTAAATCTGAATATAATAATAACAACAATAATAATAGTAAATATTATTTTAATATAATAATAATTAATAATAATATTATTTTATATTAAAACAAATGGAATCTGGATAGAACTATTAAAATAATAATAATATTTTCATTTTTTTTATCATCATCATCGATATTATCATTTAATTAAAAAAATTATGAAATGTTGCCTTGGTGCCTATCTGCAATGAAATAGAAATACAATTTTAAAATAAAAATTATAATAATCATAATAATAAATATTATATTCATAGTGTATTATGTCTTTTTAAACATAATAATAATAATAATGATAATAAAATATTAGATGGAAACAAACAAAATAAAATTAGAAGTTGAAATAAGTTAGTAATTTTGAAATAAAAGTTAGAACTAAAACTGAAATAAATGCATATTTGTCCTTGTATTTTTATAAATGTGATGCTCATCTCAATACTGCGCTGTTTTAACATAAAAACATGCTTAGTGTGCCTTGTGTTCATGTCTTGGAAGTCAAAGAATGGTCAAATTGGACGAATGAAACTCATCCAGACAGATGAAGAACACAGCATTTTAAAATTTATTAATTATTTATAATTTATGATTAAATTTCTTATATTATAAATAATAATTATAATTTTATATTAGTATTTTTATTATGTTTTCAAATAAAAAGGAGTATTAATTACGAATACATTTATTTTATATTAAACTTAAAAATAAAATGCTAATATTTACCTTTTTAGATATACATTTTCAAACTTACATTTATTAGAGTTACATTTAATCAGTTAATTAGTATAATAAGACATTTTGTCTGTTGCCAAAAAAAGGAAATCAGTATCAATAAAATTCATCTTTGCAATGGAGAGGAAACACAGAAACTGCATCTGAAGTGGAATAGATATTTACTAGGGATGCATCAATCTGATTCGTTGGACTAATTCTATGTGTTTGGAAAATAAAAGAGCTTAAAGTGTGTGAAATATCACTGCGCTCAACAGTGCAGCCTGCGTCAAAGCGTCTGCTCCAAACAGCGTTGCAGAGCCGCAGCACACTGTAGCAGGAGTCACTGCACTGATCACGTAAAGAGAGGCGCTTTCAGAGCGAGCGGTTCGGGTGAAGAGCCTGGTTTAGACGAGCGTGAACGCGCAGCAAAAATGATGCCAATATTGAGGAAATGATAGCGGACGGAGGATTTGGTTTTCACGCTAAAGTAAAGTAAAAGTCAGTTTCTTAAAAACAGAGAAGGTGAACATGTTGATATTCTTGTAGACAAAAATGCAAGCACGGTCACCGGCAGCCAGTTCAGTTTTGCTTTTCATTTTGTTTTCATTTTTAAAAAGATCATATTTGCATTGTTTTAATGACGAAAAAGAACTTTCGTTACCATATAACTATAAACTAGGATAAAAGTTAATCAGCATGCATTGATTTATCCCATGTTGTAGCAAAAAAATTAATAAATGATAAAATGATGTGCTCGTGCGACCAACTGAGAAAGTTAGACGCAAAAGAGCGACCAGTGGGAAGAATCAGTCTAGAGCCCTAATTTGGCATTTCCAATTAATGTAGGCCTGTTAAATTATTTTTTCTTAAGAACTTCCTTATGTTTCTTAAGTTACTTTTATGATTATATTAAAGGAAAAATTAATTTGCCCCACAATAATTCTGATTCTGAATAATTACTGCTTAACTGACGCTGCGAAGATAAGATTATATATTTACTCCTCAATTTAAATGTTTTTAAAAAGGGTATTTAAAACAGGTCTATTAGGCTATAGGCTATCTACAATTAATTATAGTCCTATAATTAAAATATTAACACTGCAGTCATAAATAAAATCAATGAAAAAAAGCTTTTATTTCAAGCACCGACTTTCAAAAACAACCTGTTTAACACGAAACAGCCTAAATTTCATTTTTTTTCAGTATGTACGGGCCAAAACATTCACTTGTCCCGGACCAGCGTTAATGTCGAGCTCTGTGGTGTATTTACGTGAAGTTAATCTGACAATTTTACGGTAATTTAAATGTGAGAGTGGATTTTCAGCATCTTTTGGCAGGAGTGTTGAGTTTTAAAGATGCCCAGTCAAGTTAAAAATAGTTTTAAAGACCCTTCAGTCCTTCTCTCTCACGAACATTGAAAAGGTCAAAACGCAGCACCACAGACCGCAGAGAGACCCTTCTTCTTACCACAGCGGCGAAGTAGATGGCCATGAGTGGGTGAGACGCCAGGAAGAAATCATAGATCCGCAGAATATGCCGGAAATCTGACAGGACGTAGCCGTACCATGTGATCAGCCAGCTGAGGGCGAAGATGGTGCCCACCTCAGAACTGCAACACAAAGACAATCAATTATTAGCTCTAATATGTTACCATCAATTAATGCATTAGAAAATATGAGCTAACAATGTGCAATATGTTTTACAGCATTTATTAATCTATTAGCAATTTTATTAGTAATGCATTAATATATTAGCAATTGTATTAGTCATTAATCTATTAGGATTTTTTCTTAGTAATTTATTCATTAATAATTTTATTAGTAATGTATTAATCTAAATAATGCATTAATTTGAGTCATTTCAATTTATTAGTAATTTATTATATTAGTGATTATTAGTAATAAAGTTATTAGTAATAGTTAATACAATTCTATTGTTAACCGAAACAACTTACTTTTGATTTGAAAAATGTATTATTAAATGTTAAAAGATTAATGTAAAAATATTAAGGTTATTAAATGCTGTAGGCGTACTTTTCATTTCATATTTTTTATATAGTCATGGCCAAAAATATCGGCGCCCTTGGTAAATATGATCAAAGAAGGCTGTAGAAATTAATCTGCATTGTTAATACTTTTGATCTTTTATTTAAAAATTCACAAAAATCTAACCTTTCATTGGATAATAAGAATTTTAAATGGGGGGGAAATATCATTATGAAATAAATGTTTTCTCGAATATATATTGGCCACAATTAACGACACTCTTTTATTCAATACTTTTACACACACACACATATACATACATATATATATATATATATATCAATTTTAGCAATTTCAACTACATGTAAATGAGAAACAGTTCCATGGCATTGTTTGTTTCAAGAGCACATGCAAAGGAAGAAAGCTCTTCAATCAGCCCCAGTAACTGAGGTTTGTGACCGTCACAGAAGCACAAAAACATCAGCATTAAGCATGTATAATGAGGCGGCGCACTTGCATGCGTCATGTAGAGTATGTATCAAGCATAAGTAAACACGCTCAATGGCAACATGACCTTTGAAAGGGCCTATAATCTATGAAATCAACATTCAAACATGACAGGACTCCCACGAATCCTCCTGAAACTCCTCTAAAAACCCACCCAAGCTTTTAACACGTGCAAAACACAGGAACGCACGTCCGACACATTCCTTAATCACCGTCATTGATGTCACTGATATTCCACGCGAGCACTTTAACGCTGCTGTAGCCTTTTCTCCACCCTGTAAATGTGCTGCAAGGTCACGAGTACATGTAAGACGAGAAAAAAAGTGACCTGCCAAAGGGCTTGAAAAAAAATTACCAGCCACAGATTTGTATTTATTTATTTTGCAGCCATGAAACTGTATGTGCATTACTTAATAAAAAAAAAGCAGAAAAATTGGGGAAACACATCTACATAACAAATGTAAATATTTATTTATTTTTACTTTATTTTTTATTATTTATTGCTTTTAAATATTTAAACCATATAGCTTTTTTTATGGAAAACCACAGAGGAACTCTTTTGAAATGCTTCCTGATGCTTTTAAATGTAACAAATTGAATTGTAATTTTACTGTAAAATTCAATTATTTTTATTATGCAATTGTACAGTACTTTACAGTTATTAAAACATTTAATACAACTTATTGTTTCATATTTTTATTTCATATTAATTACAATAAAATTATAATTATACAATCAATCATGACAATTATGTAGCATTAACACTGTCATATCTTACAATTATATGTCATATAGCCTACAACACGTTTGTTTTTTTACATTTTGGGAAGAGTAAAATGTACATATTAGGGCTGTCAAATTGGCTGAAAACGAAATCGAATTTTATACTAAAATATTATCAAAATTCGAATTATATTCGAATTTAAAAAGGCATAAATTCAGTTAGGGAAAAAAAAGCTTTGGCTTCTCTCCTGAGGCCAAATATTACCAAATGCACATTTCTACAAAGTAGGGCTGGGCAATATGAGCCAAAAATTCATATCTCTGTATTTTTTGGCATCCGGTAACATATCTTGGTATTTTGTATTTGGATTAAACAAATAAATAAAGTGAATGTAACCATGTAGGCATATATAATATGCCAAAATTGTTAAAATCACATTACATTCTAACATTGTAACATTGCGAGATAAAAAATAAAAATTATGCTTTTAAAGCAAAGTTAAATTTACTAAACTAAAAAATTAAAAAGCACAGACTAGGCTAATTGAGTAAAAAGGCTATTTTGATTACCCCCATTACAGTCACTTTACAGTTAGTGCTATCATACAAATACACTTACTTGTAGGTTTAAAATGTCCAAATACAAACATTTCAGTTAATGCGCTCCTATTTCATTGCACTCTGTCTGTTAGTCTGTCAAGCTAGTTTCTTAATCTAGTAATTAGGCTCCATGTTTTTTTAAAAGTTGAACTTACATTACTTTTACATGGCTTTGGGCTCTCTTGTGTGAGACCCGAGTGCAGCGATGATAAATGTCTCTCTAGAAAATGCAATAAATATGCGTTCTGTGTGAACGGCTTGGTTTCAGTTTTGAGGTAAACAACATCTTCTCCACATTGATGTTCTCTTTTTCCACAACTTTTTAAATGTGCAGGCAAAAAAAAAAAAGTATTAAGATGCAACGCCACCTCGTCATGCCTGACGGACACCTAAAATTCGAATGCAGCATTTTTGCATTCGAATGTGGATTTTCATTTTAAATTCGACGAATATTCGAAAATAAAAATTGACAGCCCTAGTACATATGTGATTTCAACAAGCAAATGCATTTACACTTGTCCAGTTTCGTCTGGAATGCGTCCCAGACATAAGTGGTTTGAGCGATAAGATTTAAATCCATCTTGAAAGCGTTTCGAATTCAGAGGACTGGTCTTTTCACGAGCGGATAGCTGTCCGACCAGAAAAAACGCATGAAGTGACCAGGTGTAAACAGGCCCAGAGAAGGGCTCTCTGCACTCTCTCCCTCAGTTAACATGCGTGCTATCACAAGCGCAGCAGTAATTTACATCACTCATAAATCACATCAAATACAGCTTTGGCGGGACAAAAAATAGTTCTGAAAAATTAATGCAGGAAAAACCCTGGTATGTATATGTATTTATACAGGTGCATCTCAATAAATTATAATGTCGTGGAAAAGTTCATTTATTTCAGTAATTCAAAAATTGTGAAACTCGTGTATTAAATAAATTCAATGCACACAGACTGAAGTAGTTTAAGTCGTTGGTTCTTTTAATTGTGATGATTTTGGCTCACATTTAACAAAAACCCACCAATTCACTCTCAACAAATTATAATATGGTGACATGTCAATTAGCTAATCAGCTAAAACACCTGCAAAGGTTTCCTGAGCCTTCAAAATGGTCTCTCAGTTTGGTTCACTAGGATACACAATCATGGGGAAGACTGCTGATCTGACAGTTGTCCAGAAGACAATCATTGACACCCTTCACAAGGAGGGGAAGCCACAAACATTCATTGTCAAAGAAGCACATGCACATTTTTCTATGCACATGCACTTCCCAACAAAATCACCCCACTAGCTCTCAAATGATTCATTCCTTGCAAATATACAGTAGCTATTCAAGTCGTCTGGTGAAAATTCTTGTATCAGTTCCCAGTATTGCGCAACACTTCCTTTTGTGTCCAATAATAATGGAATAGGCAACAGATGAAACCTTTTTAGTAAACAGTAAGACAGCAGCGTCATCCAAAGTTTTAAGAGCTCAGTAAATGCTTCTCTGTACGATGCGACTGAGGCACAAACACAAACAGGAAAATAACATTTATTTTTTAGGCCTTCTCATCCGCCATGGGGCTTTTTAAAAGTTCTGCGGTTTTATTAACTTGCTTGGAAAGATTCATAAAAGCAAACGCAACAGCACCTGAGTGAGCAACACCATTAAACCTGTGGACCAGAGCTGCAGCGAGACGCGCACATGCAATATTGATGAAGAACCTCTTATTCTCTACATTTTAGATGAGTCGCCATTAAAAATAACCTGCTTTTACAAAGAGAGCCGGAAAAGCCACACGCAATGCAGAGCCACAGGTTTACACGAATACTTGCACACACGCAAGTCGAAATATTTTATGATGTCCCAAAAGAGTATCAACAATATCAACAATTTTGTTGGCAAACGGTATTCACAAGACAGCATGCAACTTTAAGCATCAGGTTTTAAAAGACAAGCGACACCAGGCTAACAGCATTTAAGATGAATGTGAACGGACTAAAACATGATCAATGATAACGATAATCAGTATGTGCGTTTCAGTAAAGTGCTTACATTCATACGACACAACCTTATATTTATTTACCACGAACAAGCAGTTTTATGCAAATGTCAATATTTTGTTTTCTGTAAGGTTTAGAAGTTTTTGCAGATTAAAATATGCGTGTTATCTAGCTATTTATCCAGATTGCAATAATGACTTAACAGTCTTGAAACCATCAGCTAAAATGAGAATGAATTTCATAAATACTAACTAATTAATTGCATTTTGCACTATACTACTTTATCTGCAAATATTTTTATGCAAATTATAATTATTACTATCATTTCTCATTTATTACAATAAGAAAACATCAAAAACTGAAAACCAATATAACAGTAACAAACAAATTAACAAACAAATAAATGTAAATTATATAAACACACACAATTTATAAATTGCAGTGCATTTAGATTTACTGATAAAAGTCTTAAAAGTAACAAATGAAAAGAAAACTTACTCAAAGTGTATAATAATTACTCAAAAACAAAACGGTGTTCTAATTAGGGGTGCACCGATCCGATATTCAGGATCGGTATCGCTTCGATACTGGCATTTTCTGCTGGAAAAAAATCCAAGTTCGATATTCTGTATAGCTAATATTGTGTAATTGTTAAGCCCCACAAAATGCCACAAACACATTATAAAACACCATAAAGTTTTCGTGCACTATATTTCAAGTGTTCTGAAGCCGTTACATAATTTAATGTGAGGTATAGATTAATATTTAAGTCAAGGATTCACGTAAACACTTCTCTCCGCTGCGTCTCATTCAGCGTTTAAACTGCGTGCCGCGTTCGGTTACTAGAGTCAATACGATAAACTCTCTCCACTGTTCCTATTATACCTGATCTGTAAATAAATTCAATGGTTTAGCATAAAAGTATTTTATCTAGCTAGAGTCTCGTGCTGTTTCTAAACCGTGTTACTTTCGATCAGGTGTCTGTTAGATCACATCACTGTTATAGAGAGCACTATGAAGGGTTCTTCACGAGCACAGTAACTGACATTTAAAACGGTTAAAAGAAAAGGCTCAATAAACCGTGGCACAGATTGAATACACTACGCATTAATATCTCTTTGTGCTTTGAACTTCTCTATGTGGACTCCGGAGCGCTGTGCATAAGCGCTTCATGCCGCTCTGTATTGGAGCCTTTCGTATATTATATTTTTGCGCAATGAAAGATTATTAATAGCCTTTCTTGTTCGTCTCATCTGACATATGGTGCTGCCTCATAACTGTGCAGTACGTTTAAAATAAATGTATTTTAATATTACAGTATATATATTTATATATTACTTGTTTTCCATTAATGTATTTTACAACAATACAAAGAGCAATATATAATTTTTTACCAGATTTACAGATTATTATTACATATGCATTGATTTGTTGTTTTTCTTTACAGTAAAGTTGTCTATATTTAGTAGATTGTGTGTAAAACAGTGTGTACAACAGTGTGATGAGCAAGTCAACACACACTGAGATATAGATATTATACACGGATTTAAAAAACTGTGCTGTATCGGATCGATATCGACAGATACTCAGAATTATTGGTATCGGATCGATATCGACAGATACTCAGAATTATTGGTATCGGATCGGTATCGGTTCTGAAAAAGTGGTATCGAGCCAGCCCTAGTTCTAATTACTGAAAGCAATTATTTGTTGTACATTTGTTAGTGTATTTTTTAAGAATATTACTAGAATTTAAATAATTATATTAAAATATAGTATATATACACATTGTATATATAGTATATTTAAAGTTAATTATTTAGTCACATATAAAAAAAAATTATTATATATAAATATATTCTTTATTATAAATATATTATTTTTCTGAAAATTATAATAATGCCGATAAAAATAAAAACTTTGTTGGTCAGGGATGTAAAAATCAGGGAAGAACAAATCCTTGCTGTTGAGCCCCGTGACAGTGACTTTGATGAAGGACCGCACACAAAACCGTCTCCCGTGAGAGTGTTTCATAAAGCGCCTGTGTGTGTGTGTGTGTGTGTGTGTGTGTGTGTGTGTGTGTGTGTGAATGTGTGTGTGTGTGTGTGTGTGTGTGTGTGTGTGTGTGTGTGTGTGTGTGTGTGTGTGTGTGTGAGTGTGTGTGTGTGTGAGTGTGTGTGAGTGTGTGTGTGTGTGTGTGTGTGTGTGAGAGTGTGTGTGTGTGTGTGTGTGAGTGAGAGTGTGTGTGAGTGTGTGAGTGTGTGTTTGTCCTTGCAGGGAAATCAGTTTTGATCTGACAGACGTGAAGTGAACCGTACATCTACTACATACTGCTACTCCTCTTCTCTCACCTGATTCAGTGTAAGCAGCTACCATCTACTGGCAGCAAACGTACAGACATTCAAGATCCACGTCACAGATTTCAGCAGCTTTTATAGCCCCAGACAGTGTGTAATAGTCGAAGATAAACCTGTTAACAGGCCATGCTCTTTCATAACTCTGTCTAGTCGTTTAAAGATGCCCTCTGCTGCCCTCTTCAGGTCAGAGAAGTTAATTAACCCCAGCTGGTCAGATGCATTTATCTGGGATCAAAACAAGCTGATTACCACGAAACAAATCGCTTTGTAACAACAAACACATTTTCAGTAATGCACTTGGAGAGGAGGCACACTGTTCAAGTGCTTGCATCAATTCTTCTGCATGTTCTTCTGTTTTCTTGGATGTAAAGTTTTGTCATTAACCCTTTTAGATGCAGGGCTACTACGATAATGGATGATCTTATTCTTTTAAAAAATGCATAACCGCAAGTCATAAGGCAATATTTGACAGCATGTCACAGATGCTGCTGATACAACTTTACATGTATTTAACCCAGTACATTTATTTAAGCAAACTTACAGGTTGCTTACGCTCTTAAGCTGTATAGGACCCTATGATTTTCCACTATGCAGAAAACGCGGACGCAATCCAGTCATAAAAACAGAATTTACAGTTTAACGCGGAATGTAACGGAATTTAATTAATCACAAGTAGCTCATTACACTTAAATCAAATCGCGATATGGACTAGTATCTGTAAATGTTAAGCAGCAAAAGTCTATTTAAATATGAATCCTGCATGTTCTGCGTGTCTCTGTGTGAATGGAGCAGACGCGCGGTTTTGTTTACGTGAGGATTTCAGCGTCTGCCGTCTCAATGAGGACATAAATGCATGAACAAAATCTCCAGAACTGATCTGAGAGTCACTTCACGGGCATTTTACCATTTCATTTGAATACAACTAGTCATATAGACAGAACTTTAAAGGTATTCACAGGAACCCGTCAAAATAAAAGTTCGGTTGAAATTATTAAAGACATTGTGCTAGAAATAGGCTATATGGCTATAATTTAGTAGAATGTACTTAATTATACTACTACTACTGTTGAAAAATAATAAAACTTAATTTTTAGTTAATGCCCTTTATTTGCCAAAAATGTAAATGATCAATTTTCATTAATTAAAATATTAATTAAATCAATGTTTTATGCCTTCATCTGATAACCGGTATAATTTAAATACACAACACAGAATTTAATAATGCTACTGTAAAAATAAATAAAAATAGTTTGTATGCATTCAAATAATTAGACATGTTAAAACACAGAATTCGGTAACAATAAAGCATAAGGTGAGAAAAAAATACATAAATTTCATACGGCCCTAAACATGTAATTTTTGTTACACTTTTAATAAAGTAATGTTAAATTGTATAAGTTTCATGATTTTAATTAATTAGGCATGTTTTTTGATTAATACAATTTTATTTGACAAAAGAGTCCAGAACAATTAAAACGGAAATAACGGAATTTAGAAAAAAATTAAACAGAATTTGGGAAATAATAAAACAGATTTCATAGGGCCCTAGCTATATAGCTTTCCACCACAACTACTTCACACATAACAGTTAATCAGGTCATCTATCATGTTGGTGGCAACTATAGAAGCCCATTCCCCCCCACAGAACAAAAAGAAGTTGGACTTGGTTTCTCCCAAACACAGAATTGTGAGATTGTATTTTTCCCCTCTCAAGTCTGAGATTGCATCTTGCATGAAATAGAGTTTGTATCTCACAATTGTGTCATTTTTTATTCCAAGAATTTTGAGTTTATATTAGCGGTCTGCACGGGCTCAAAACTGAAGCCCGAACCCGGCCCGTACCCGAGATCGTCTGACCCGACCCGACCCGAGCGGCACAGTTAAATTTAGAGCCAGGACCCGACCCGAAATCCCCCCGCCCCACAACGAATAGCCAACTAAATAAAAAGGAAAGAAAAAGGCTGCATTTCACGATTGCATGCAAAGAAACAGATTAATCAAGGCTCTGCCATTTCACAAACATTTACCAGTTATGAAAGTTTGTGAACATCAGGTGCAGCGGTGATGCATACATTCTGCCGAGTTTATGAATTTTGTTTGGACAAGAAGATGATGACCGTGCAAATTATGGTCATTTTTGTCAGTTAAGGCTCGTTAGCATTCTGTCTACTTTAAATCAGACATAAGATCTTAAATAAGATTGTATTTATTTGAATGAATTAATCATTTAGTTTGAATTAGTGAGAGAGAGAGAGAGAGAGAGAGAGAGAGAGAGAGAGAGAGAGAGAGAGAGAGAGAGAGAGAGAGAGAGAGAGAGAGAGAGAGAACGAGATCAATCACAGATAATCAGCAGTCTACCTGATCATGAAGTCATGTAATCTCGTCCACTCGCTCCAGTAATGGGCTTCAGGTAGTTCAGGATGTGATTTGTGCGCCTCATTGCAGATAAATATAATGTTGTGACTTGCGAGTCAGTAGCCTGTCGAAGCTATTTTACTAATAAAAGTTTCCGTGCTGTTTGTGTGCGATCTCTGATATGTGTGTGCGTGCGTCTATGAAAGCAGCGAAGCCTCTGCATATAGTTTGGGTTTAGCTACAAACCCGAACCCGACCCGAGCCCGAGGCTATCAATTAAACATTAACCCGAAACCCGACCCGAAACCCGAAAGTATTTCAGGACCCGCGGGTTCGGGTCGGGTAGCAGACCTCTAGTTTATATCTCACATTTCAGATTGCTTTTTTTTTTTTTTTTACAATTCTAAAACGCAAGAAAAATTAATCGGTTTTAAACAAACTCACATAATTTTGTCCAGTTTTTGTTTAACCTTTGCATCTTAAGTAAATGTATATTCTTGATTAAAGGGTGTTTAGATATTTGTATTGGAGAAAAAATTGGTCCACAAGCATTCAACATTTAATGCTATTACTTTATGAATTTAAGACTTTCTACTCTGATTTAAGGTCTTAACTTGTGGAAGGGTAAAGTAAGAGTTTTTTAGACCTGCAGGAACCCTGTTTTATTCTGGCAGAAACAGACTTCCATATGCAACATCAATTTAATAAAAGACAAAAACAACAACAAACAACCTTCTGCCAAAGCTATGTAGTTCATTAGTTTAATTGGAGGCTGTTTGTGACTGATGCATTAATATATAACTGATATGCAGTCACAGCTGGTTATTTACAACATGCCTGACCCAGCCAGAACTACCTTAGTGTTTAATCTTTGGAAAAACTGTAGTTGTGTAGAGTATGGATGTAAGAACGTGGATCAATCACAGATAATCAGCAGTCTACCTGATCATGAAGTCATGTAAGTCTCGGTCCACTCGCTCCAGAATGGGCATCAGGTAGTTTAGGATGTGCTTTGTGCTGTCCATGGTGGGGTCCATGAAATCCCTGCAGTTCCCAGCAGAATAAAACAGAAAATTATTATGATAACTAAGTATACTTATCAACATAAGACCAAAACAAAAAGAAGCATTTTTGTAGCTCAGCAGCTTCAAGGTCATGGATTAAATTCCCTGGGAATGCAACTGATAAAACACGAGTCGCGGATGCCAAATGCACACATTTAAATGGGTAAGTTGATGTTGCATCAGTCAGGTTTTTGATTAATAATACTAAAATATATGTAAAACGGCTATGTGAAACTAAATTCTCTTTTGCTGCAAGAAGCGAAACATAACATTATAATCAGAATTAGGTGGGGAAGAACATGAGGTCAGGTTAATTCACCTGAGATGATGATTGGACAGTTTCTCCATGATTGCGGTGGTCATCTTCTCTCCCACCACCCGCAAGAAGGTCACCACGATGTCATGATATCCCTGATAATAGTGCAGCTGAGGATTTCTCCTCAAAACATCCAGAATGATGTCGATCAGCTGCTCCTGGAGAACCTCTCGCTCATCCACACGCATGCCTGAGAGCGATCGCACCACCATAAAAACAAGCGTATTACTAAAAAAAAGCACTGTTAGATGGAAATAAATTATTCCATTACAGTAGGATCAAACAGAATGAGGTGTAAAAGCCTCCCTGATTATTGCAGCCTCAACTGTGCAAAAATCACATGGGAAGCTCAAGGTATTTGTGTTGGGATAAATAACACACTATCAATGCATTGTTCTGAGTTCACAGAGAGGCAATGTCACCGAATTAATATGAAGAAGAATACAGAGATGTTCTCAATGAGGTCCAAAAATGTGTGAACACAGTGCAAATATGGGATAAAAAAACATAAATATATAACAATTAAACCTGGAAATAGAAAACATTGTAGGGTTTAAAGCAATGTAAAAAAAAAACTAAAAACTATTCTTAAGCATATTATATCTCAAATATTGTATATAACTAGTGGTTATATATGCAAATATTCATATCAAGGGGAATTATTTCTTCCTATTCTAGACAACTTTTGAATTGCTTTGTTGCGTTACTCATTTTAAGCTGGTTTGGATAAAAGCGTCTGCTAAATGAATAAATGTATACTGTAAATATTTCACTAACTCACTAATCTCTAATTAATCAAATAATCAAAAATGTATACTGATAATATGCCAAGGAAATTGTTTGACACTTTTTGTATGTAATTTACAATGAAAAATATCATTATTTGTCAAATCCAATTTTTGTATGGCATACTTGACATTAAAACTGACTAAACTTATTAGAAAGTTTAATTCTAATTGTTATGTTTTACTGATAACATAATTCATATTTTTGTTATCCAGGTTATTCAAATGTTATTGAAAAAATAAATGGAAGAAGCTATTGACTTAAATTTGTTTGTTTAATTTTTTTATTCATGTAAAAACATCCCGCAATTTACACTTTTTTGTCAAATTAAAATGTTCACATTTTGGATGTCAAATTTTATGGCATACTGGACATGAAAATGTATAAATGCTGACAGATTGTAAGTATGTCCCAAAACAGTCCAGAGTGACGTCATGTTCTTTGACTCATTTATCAGATACTGACCTTTCGGGAAGCGTCGCATTGATCTCCTGACATCGAGCACCACCTGTCTGTAGTCTTTGTGGTCTTCTCGGGCATCTTTGGCTTTAAATGAGGGAAATTAGAAAAGTAAGAAACGACTGAAGTTTTTGTGGTACGTTCCACACACAAACACACACTTACAGGGTTTGGCAGGCAGATTGTACACATTGATACTGAGGAGTTTGGGCCAAACTTTTCTTCTGATGTCATCCGTCAGTAAACCCCCTTCGCTCACAGCTGCCCGCCGCAGGGTCTCGATGTCCACGGGGTCACTGTTCAGGGCCTGATGGATGTCCAGGAGCTTCTGTTTCTTCAAGGGCAATTGTTCTGGAGATAAAGTAGTAGTAGTATATTTTTATTTAATGCCATGTCAGTATCTTAGGCTATTTTCATAGCAAAAACAATGAAACAATACAAGTATAACAAATACAATAAAAACCAGTAAACAAACAAACACAAGTTACATTACCCAAGATTGTTTACATTGTTCTGCAGATAAAATACAAATGTATGAGGCAGGATGCTAAACTAACACTCAACATACAGCAAAGTAAATACCCAGTTAGCAGTAAACTTCCTTGGAAACTGAGCATTGTATGGCTTAAATCACAGTGTAGGAATAAACATCATAGCCAGAGCTTCATGAACAGATATAATTATGTGGTTAAGCCACCAAAACTAAATACATGATGACATATGATGCTGTGAGTAGCACAATAACCCACCCAAATAAACAGTAACAGCATAAAAACTCGATTATTTGAATTATGAGTTAATGAAAACGATACTACATTAGCTAGACATCCTTATACATTTCTCCCTCATTCATTGACAACATAACAGATCTCTCACAGCTTCAAAGACATCATAATGGACCCGTCAATCATTCAGTGTCAACATAACGTTAATGGATCTCCTCACACATTCAATGACATCTCTCAAATACACATTAAATGGTTTCCTTATTAATCTAACACACATTTAGAGATATCATAACGGACAGTCAGTGACACCATAAATAATCTCCCGAATAAGTTACATTCAGGCAATTTGTAATGGACCAGAACCGGTAACGTTACCTTCACGTTTCCTGACAGACGCTTGCGATCCGTTCGCCGGCAGTCGCTTCCTCGCTTTTTTCATCTCTTATCGCGACTCACAGACATGAGGATATCAAATACATACTTTTATGATGATTATAAAATAGTTTTAATTCAAAATTGACCGTAAAAACGAAAGGAAAGTGACGGTTATGATTCTCCTCAGATTTGCGTCGCGACGTGAAGAAGTGAATGCTCGTCACCCGAGCTTCTCTCACTGGCTAAACGCCGGTGAGTCACTCAACCAACCTTGACTGCTGTCAACGTCTCTCCTGATTGGTTTAAATACTTCGATAGGCTCGACGGGATTGGCTGATTTCGAACGTGATTCTACACCTGCCCATCACGACCATAGACATAATAAATACTATTTATATGTGATCACGACAGACATGCAGCGTGTTTGTATTTACATCAGTTATGTAATATATCACCGCAATTTCAGGTTTCAAGTTTCACGTATTATATTATATTATAGAATATAAAAAATATTATTTATTAATATGTATAAGTATAATTTAATATATAATATAACTCATAGATAATCACCAAAACAATCCAAGGTTTTTATTTAGCACAGTGGCTAGATTAACAAATAAACAGATGTCACCCGATCTAAATATTCCCTCACAGTTTAATAGTAATGACTTTATGAATTTCTTTACTGATAAAATAGATAATATCAGAAATACAATAACAAACGTAGATTCTACAGCGTCTAGTACTTCAGCTTCATTCATCGCACCCAAAGAAAAACTGCAGTGCTTTAGAACTATAGGACAGGATGAGCTAAATAAACTTATCACTGCATCTAAACCAACAACATGTTTATTAGATCCTGTACCAACTAAACTATTGAAAGAGTTGTTACCTGTTGCAGAACAACCGCTTCTCAATATTATTAACTCCTCGCTATCTTTAGGTCACGTCCCAAAACCATTTAAGCTGGCAGTTATTAAACCTCTTATTAAGAAACCAAAATTAGATCCTTGTGAACTGGCAAATTACAGACCCATTTCAAATCTTCCATTTATGTCGAAAATATTAGAAAAAGTAGTGTCTGCTCAATTGTGTTCCTTTTGCAAAAAATGATATCTATGAAGAATTTCAGTCAGGTTTCAGGCCCCGCCATAGCACAGAAACTGCACTTGTTAAAATTACAAATGACTTGCTTCTTGCGTCAGACAAAGGCTGCATCTCGTTGCTAGTTTTACTTGATCTTAGTGCTGCGTTCGACACTATAGATCATGACATACTGCTAGATCGATTACAAAACTATACAGGTATTCAAGGGCAGGCTCTAAGATGGTTTAGATCCTACCTGTCCGATCGCTACCACTTTGTTTATTTAAGCGGGAGTCATCTCAATTATCACCAGTAAAGTATGGAGTACCACAAGGATCTGTCCTAGGTCCTCTATTATTTTCATTATATATGCTGCCCCTTGGTAATATTATTAGAAAATACGGGATTAGTTTCCATTGTTATGCTGATGATACTCAACTATATATCTCAACAAAACCAGATGAAACTTGAAACTATCTAAGCTAACAGAGTGTGTTAAAAATATAAAAGATTGGATGACCAGTAATTTTCTCCTATTAAATTCAGATAAGACCGAGATATTACTTGTTGGACCTAAAACAGTACACAGAATCTCTTGGATTACAATCTGCAACTAGACGGATGTACTGTTACTTCCTCTACAGTTAAAAATCTGGGTGTTATATTAGACAGCAACCTATCTTTTGAAAATCATATTTCCAATGTTACAAAACAGCATTCTTCCATCTTAGAAACATTTCCAAGCTACGGAACATGTTAAGTGTTTCTGATGCAGAAAAGTTAGTTCATGCATTCATGACCTCTAGACTAGACTATTGTAATGCACTGCTAGGTGGTTGTCCTGCATCCTCAATAAACAAGCTACAGATAGTACAAAATGCTGCGGCTAGAGTCCTTACCAGGTCAAGAAAATATGACCATATTACTCCAATTTTACAGTCTCTGCACTGGCTACCTATTAAGTTTCGTATCAGTTACAAAATATTATTACTTGCCTATAAGGCCCTAAATGATTTAGCTCCTGCGTACCTAACTAATCTTTTATCACGCTACAATCCAACCCGCTCCCTTAGGTCACAAAACTCTGGACTCTTGGTAGTACCTAGGATAGCAAAGTCCACTAAAGGAGGTAGAACTTTTCATATCTGGCTCCTAAACTATGGAATAGCCTTCCTGAAAACGTTCGGGTTCAGACACACTCTCTGTTTAAATCTAGATTAAAGACGCATCTCTTTAGCCAAGCATTCATATAATGCATCTCACAATCTTGTACTGCCAGTCCATCTGAACACATGCACATTATTATGCTTTAGCTTGGGTTATACTGATAATTTCATCCAGGGTTATTCCTGGATGGAGCCGCTACGCTAATTGTTTTACTGTTTCTATGTTACTGCCACGGGATTAACATCCCGTGGTAGTTAGGAATTACACAAGCCTCAGTCTGGATCCTACCCTTAAAGCGATAGAGATGACCGAACACCTGAGAAGAGGCGATGACAACCCCTCCGAGATGAGCCCCAGAGACAGATCTCCAGTGAGGACCTCGTCACCTAGACATCCATCGGGGAAAGACCCCCGGAACCAGTGGACCACTTACACTCTGACTTTGCTGCAGTTGGAACAAACTACTGATTCGTCTGGCCGGAGGGGAACTGGCCCCCCGACTGAGCCTGGTTTCTCCCAAGGTTTTTTCTCCATTCTGTCACCGATGGAGTTTTCGTTCCTTGCCGCTGTCGCCTCTGGCTTGCTCAGTTGGGGACACTTCATTTCCAGCACAATCATCGACTTGATTGCACAGATATTATTTAAACTGAACTAAGCTGGACAATGCCACTACTAAATTCAATAATGAAATGCATTCAGCAGATAATTGAGTGTTAAATCCTGTCATTTTACATTATTGACAAATTTGCCTATTTTGATATTGTGCAGTGCTTTGTTACAATTTGTATTGTTAAAGGCGCTATATAAATAAAGGTGACTTGA